>VFSX01000147.1:226578-274078 GCA_016618255.1 Chlamydomonas sp. UWO 241 | reverse complement strand
GCGGTCTCTGAGAGACATGTCTGGCAAGGAGCATATAGGAGAGGACCTTCCTCAGGGTCACAGTAGTGGCCTTGTGGCCAGTCAAGCCGGCAGAGCCGACTGGCGCTGACTGGAACGGTCCCCGCCTGGTAGTGCACGGCTGTCCAGCTCTCGTTTGCATGGGGCTCAGCCGGCGCCCCATGCCTCATGCATGGCCAGGTCCCACCCTCCAGGGGTGCATGGACGACAGAGTTGTCATGGAGGCTGCCTGAAGACCTTCCAACGCCAGTCACCGGCAGACGAGCGACCCCGAGGATGAGCGCGGTGACGAACGCTGCGATTGGTGAAGCGGATTTACTCTGTGTTGCCTCGGCGGTCGCCACCGCTGAAGCCGTGATGGTAGCCCGCCTCCACGGGCAGCCATCTTGACCAATGTCCAGCATGCATTGACGGGCGCCAGCTCCTCCGCTCGTCGATCAACTCGTCGAGATCGGTGCCGCATGGCGTCCTGTAAAAGTAACCGAAAGTAACTCTTGCCGGGGGAATGCCAAAAATCCCGTCTTGGCGTTTTAGTTAGTAGTCATGAGAAGGCGCCCACCAAGTGTCGGTTTGGCATTCCCCCGGCAGGGCACTCAAACCGCCCGCGCCGCGGCCGCGCCCCCATGGGCCTGCCCCACCCCATGTGCAGCCCAGCCTGGAGCAGCCTACAACTTCAGCTGCCTCAACTAGTGGTGTAAACTACTACCTGCTGTAAACTACCCCATATGGTAACTCGACTCATCATTCCCCATGTCGGCATTTGGCAGGGGGCACGCGGCGGCGACCTACGGGGTCTCCCGCATCCTGTTCCGGGCGGTGCACTGTGGCATGACCCCAGAGGCGGAGAGGCTGCTCTCCCGGTGGACGGCTGCACTGGTGGACAGGAGCGTTGGGCCGGACCCGCCTGCCGAGCTGCCGCGCTGGGCCTCCTCGGTGCCAGGTGCGCCCGCTGAGCTGCTCATGGGGCGGCCGGCGCACGGTGGGTTTGGGGCGCCGGCGTGGCGGGAGATCGTGCATGGACAGTGGGCAGTCCACCTCGCGTGCCTTTTCGGGGCGTGGGCGGCTGACGCCGCCGGGCTCCTGATGCCGGCCCCAAAGGCTGGCGACGGCGGCGGGGCTGGCGGCGGCGGCGGCGGCGGCAGCGGCGGCGGGGGTGCTGGGGGTGCTGGGGGTGGCGGTGGCGGTGGCCGGCCGGCCGAGCAGCCCGCGCCCCCGGCACGACCGGCTTGGGAGCCGCTCATGGTGGAGGTGGTGCGCCGCCTGTGCCCGGAGGCCCACCCGAGCCTTTTTGTGCTCATGGCTGGCCTCGCGCCGCGGCCCGGCACTCTCCCAGGAGGCCTCATTGGTGAGTGCATGGGCCCGGCTGTGACCGCGGCGCTGATGCCTGGGCCGCTGCAGCGCATGCTAGACGGGGTGCAGGCCCTGGGGCCGGTGGCGCGCATCCCGGGGCGCGTGCTAACTGCTGAGCTGTGGGGGGCGGAGGCGCCGCTCTGGGCCAACCCCCTCCTGCAGCTGGAGCTGCCTGCCGCGCAGAGGACGGTTGACTGGAGGAAGCCCCCTGGTGAGGTGGCTGAGCACGCACTTTTCAGTGCCGGCGATGCTACCCGCTGGCGTGAGGAGGGCCTTGTGCGCATGCGCAGCGCGCTCCCTGGCATGCGCACGGTTGCGGACGTGTGTGCGCTGTGGGCGTGGCTCGCTGCTGTCGACATGGTGCGCAGCACACGCACGGTCGACCATGCCTGCCTGGTGGCGTACGCCTCCGCGGCTCCGGCGCGCGCGCCGCATGTGCTGGGGCAGCTTCGTGCGGCGCTGGCGTGCGGTGCGTACGAGGGGGGCGGTGCCTGGAGGGGGGTCCTGTGCCGCGCCCTCTTCCCAGGTGCGCCACCGCCAGTGACGTGGGGTGAGCCAGACCTGCTGTGTGTGCGGTGCACGCTCGACCCCCTCTACACCGCAGTGGCGGTCGTGCTCGCGGCGCTGCCCACTGCCTGGGTCGAGGCGGCGGCTGGTGGTGCTGCCCTCACGGTGCTCCGCCCGCTCCGCCAGTTCAGCCCCCTCCCCCAGGAGGGCGAGCGCGCTGCTGTGGTGGAGATCCTCCGCCTGGTCGGCTGGCAGCTGCCGGGTATCATCACGCCGGCTGGCTGGCGGCGTGGGCGGCCTGGCCTGCGCTCCACAGCTGCCCGACCTGCTCCCCAGCCTGCAGCTGCGGGGGGCGGCACCGCGGGTGAGCCTCGGTGGGTGGGGTTTGCGCATGGCCCGGGCGTGGTGGGGAAGCTGACGTGCAAGCTGGCGGTGGCGCTTCAGTTGCGGGCGGTGGTGGACGAGCGGCGGGTGCGGCGGGCGGCCACAGTGGAGGCGGCTCTGGCGCTGGACCACGGGCCGCACGGGGGCCCCCGCGCGTCTGACGTGCAGGTCTGCGCGGGGCTGCGCGGCCTGGAGGCGGCGGTGCCGGCGCTGTGGCGGGTGCCGCTCCTCAATGCCCGCAAGGAGCCCATCTGGCGGCTGTGGGTGAGTGGTTTCCACAAGCAGGCTGCGCTGGGTGTGCCCGAGTGCCCGTGCGGGTGGCGGTGCCGTGAGGAGGACGGGCTGCCGGCGACAGCGTGGCGTGCGCACTGCTTCTGGGGGTGCCCGGTGGCGGAAGCGGTGGTGGTGGCGGTTGCTGCTGCCCTTCCTGCCCCTACCCCGGTTGTCACATGCTGCCAGGTGTGGCTGCTACAGCCACCCCCTGGGGTGCGGCCAGGTGTGTGGGCGGTGGTGGCCGCGCTCGTGGTGGACGCAATGGAACGCGGCCGCTGCCACCTGTGGCGCATCACTCGCCCGCGTGATGGTGTGGTGCCCCCTGCTCGCTCGGTGGCGGTTGGGCGGGCGGGGGCGCTGGCGACGACTGATTTGTGGGACGCGCTGGCGTCTTTCGCTGCGGGCGGCGTGGTGCCGCGAGGATGGGCGGGTGTGGTGGGCCCGACCCACCCCTTCGTTGGAGTGGTGGACGGCGGGCTCACTCTGAATAAGACATACTAGGCCCCTGGGGGGGTCCGTGAGGGGAGGTGACGTCATACGCGTGCGCTGGCGGGTGTGTTGTGGTCGCTGAGTTGAGTGTTGCGGCGGGTGTGCTACCAGCCCCGCTTCCACTGGTTTGGGGGAGGGCTTTCCGGTCCCTTCATGGTTTTATACCTTGGGCCTATCCTCCGACCACTGGAGGGGTTGGGTGTGGAGCCTGCACCGTGATGCTGCTTGCTTGGTGCCCGCCACGCCGTGGTTTGGCGCTACCGTGGGCTACCTTTTTGATGATGAGAGTTTTACAATCCACTTCTGGCGGTCACACGAACGGTTCTAAAGCTCCAGTGGGACTTAGAGAAACAAGGCCCACAAAAGGTCAAGCTACAAGTAACGCCATCCACGGTAACGCCATCCACACTTGGTGGCGGGCGCCAAGCAAGCAGCACCACTGTGCAGGCTGCACACCCAGCCCCTCAAATGGCCAGAGGGCGGACCCAAGGTATAAAACCATGAAGGGACCAAACAGCCCTCCCGCAGACCACCGGAAGCGGGGCTAGTAGCACACCCGCCGCAGCACTCTACTCAGCGACCACACCGCACCCGCCACCGCACGCGTGTGGCGCCACCTCCCCTTCAAAAACACCCCCAGAGGGAATGCCATCTAGCAAGCAGGTGTAGCTTTACCTTTCTTTGGTGGGCCTCGTGCCTGCTCTCTAAGTCCCGCTGGAGCTTTGGAACCGAACGTGTGACCGCCAGAAGTGGATTGTAAAAACTCATCATCATCATCATCATCATTCATCAAAAAAATCTGGAGATTTCTTGTGTGAACACCACAAAGCTGGAAATGGAATCCGACCCGAGGGCGACATCAATTGCTACCAATTGACTACTAGTGCTGGGCCGCTGTTGTTGGGCCGCAAGGAGGAGGGAGGAGAGGCGCCAGCGGAAGCGAGGTGGGGGCCGGGGCCTATTCTCCAGCTGCGCATGCATGCCCTCCACCAGGCGTGTGCAGCCCACTAGGCGTTTAGGATGTGCATGCATGGGCGTGTTTAGGGCGACGGGGCATGCGCCGTTCCTCTCCGCCTCGCCTTGACAACCTAGGAGTGTCCAGGAGGCAGCTTGACCCTCACTCGCACTACTCTGCCACGTGTCGCAGGCGTGCATGGCGATTGGGCGGGCGGCGTGACGGAAGAGGAGCAGGGTGCGCCGTACTGAATCGAGACAGCGCGGCAGGCCCTCAACGCCACGCGAATGTCGAATGGGCGGCACGGCTGGCAGCAGCCGTGAGAGAGCTGGCAGCCAAAGCGACGCACAGGTACAGCAGGGCACAACGACAGCCGGCGCGGACTGGAGCGAGGAGGAGTGCAGCGCACTCAAGCAGGCACTCGTCCTCTACCCCGTTGAGCGCTACTCCGCCTCCCTCGAGCGCTGCATCCTCATCGCGGCGCAGATCCCCACGCGCAGCGCACGAGAGGTCGCGCTACGCATCACCAGCCTCGCTGCGCAGGGGCAGGCGGCGGCCACACAGTCACTCTCGCCAGGCAACCCCTCAAAACGCCGTGGGGGCGGCCAGTTCGCCCGCGCAGGCGGTAGTGCTCCCAGCGGCGCCAAGTCGACCCTTAGGCCTCCGCGCAGCAAGCAGGGCGTCAAGGTCAAGGGGTCGCAACCCTCAAGCCCTCCAGACGGCCTCGCCCCGCTCTCGTCCTCTCCCAGCACCACTGTGCACCAGCAGCTGCAGTCCCCGCAGGGCATCCCGCCTGCAGGGCCGCATAAGCTCCTGCCGTCCCTCAGCGCGTTGTGCTTTTACGAGTCTCCAAGCCCACCCTCCAGCAACAGCTGCGAGGACGCGTCCACGGCAGCAGGCGCGGGCACGTCTGGCTCAGCAGAGACCTCGTACGGTGACATGGCGCCGGGTGCAAAGCCGGGTGGCACGGCCGCAGCGGCCACGAGCGGCGGCGCTGGGCCTGCGTCCGACGCGGGCACGGTCGGCCAGATGCAGTCGCTCATGGAGCAGAATTACGCGATTCTGAACACGTTCCGGTCAAACATGCAGCAGTGCAAGGTGGTGGAGAACACGGAGCTGCTCGTGCGGTACCGCGACAACGTCATGCAGTGCCTCGGCCACATGAACAGCCTCGGCGACAGCGTGGCTAACATGCCGCCGCTGCCGGTGCAGCCCAACCTCGAGCTCGCAAACAAGTTCTTGCCGGCGAAGCTCGGCATGCCCGGTATGCCCGGCATGCCTGGCATGGGCCCGATGCCGCCGCCCGGCATGTTTCCGCCAGGCATGGGCCCGATGCCCCCGCCCGGCATGTTCCCGCCCGGCATGGGCATGCCGCCGGGGATGGGCATGCCGCCGGGCGGGCCGCCGGGCATGATGCCGCCCATGCCGTCGTTCCCCATGGGGATGATGCCCCCAGGCATGGGGATGCCCCCGGGCGGCGACGCAGATGCTGCGCGCCAGGCGCGGCTACCGGGTGGGGCGGGGCAGCCGCCGCCCAAGGACAAGTGAGAGGCAGCCGCGCGCACACCCGCGGCCATGCTGATGCGTTTTTTGTGCTCGCGCCTTAACAGCGCCCTGGTGCGCGTCCTGGTTGCCAGAGTTTCGTTTTTTCATCGTTTTGTGCGTGGACCCCCCCCCCCCCCCATTCCGCCGCCCCCGTCCCATCCAACCCACGATGGCGGGGCCTAGGCAAGACACTTACAATGACACATCATTCCCTGCCTATCTAGGCATCACACATACAGTCGTCATTTGCCGTGGTGTTAACACGATGACGTCACTCCTGGCTGCTGTTGTTGGGGGCCCGGTGCTCTAACCCTGGTCCTGGTCAGCGCGTGTTGCACACTCCTGACAAGACGACAGAAAGGAGATTCACTCCTGTGGTGGCTTAGCGCGTCGCCCTACCAGATTCGGGGGTGGGGTGGGGGTGCGTTGCAGAGACGTTGCCGGGTGAGAAGATACATCGGTCGGTGTCCACCTTTGCACGCGCGACGGAGGCGGTGTGCAGGGGCAGTGCGTGGGTGTGGGTGACGGTTGTACACGAGCTGCGCATTTGCAGCGCATATGCAGCGCTCGAGACCGAGGGGGCTGTGCACGTACTGCGCGTGCAGTGCAGTGCTGACGCAATTCTGGGACCATGGTTTGCACGCGCATTGAGGGGGCTGTGCTGGAGTTAGTGTGTGCGGGCCGGCCGTGCCGGCTTTGCACGTGCGCAACGCAGGGCGTGTCGGCTGCGTTATCAGTTTATGTCGTGCGTGCACGAGTCCAGGGGCGACTTGACCTAAGCCCAAAGTCACCTGACTACCAACATACGTTGGGCGTTGGGCGTTGGAGGGGAGGCATCGCACACGGAGGGCACCAAAAGGTATCCCGAGCTGTGCATGGGGGGGTGCACCGGGGCATTGCAAGGGCTGTCCCGCCTTCGTAACGCACCGCCGCATTGCACCAGCATTGCACGCGCACATGATGGCGAGCGCAGCCCCTGAACTGCTCTGAGTCCAGGTGCGCTCGATCCTACTGAGTTCCCCTCCCAACCATCTGCCAACCATCATCTGCCTCCGTCCTCTGGGACCTGGTAAGCCCTCTCGAGAGGGCATCGATGGCGCCCGCCACGAGAAAGTGTGGAACCGGGCGTTGCGTAACGTGTCTGGGCCCGAGCTCTGAGCACTTCTCTCGCTATACCCAGGGACCTTTCCTGGCGCAACACTGAACACCGCGACACACGTACGCTATACTGCGTACTCCCTACTGAGCACGCTACAGGCCATGGCATGCATCGACGCGTACTCCTCGCCCCATGTTTCTCCGCGCAACCCGTCTCAAGTGCCGGCTGCGCCCATTAAGGCGTGCTACAGGTGATAACGATGACCAAAAGGGGCCGTCGCTGGGGTTCCTTGGATGAGTTCGACAGCGAACTGCCCCTAGAATGAGTCGGACAGCGAACTGCCCCCGCAATTGCCGCGACACAGGTGCCCCAACACGTGCCACCGCGCGCTGGACGCTGGAATCGAGGCCGCGAGGTGAGAGGTGCATCTGGCTGTTACACACTGCCTAAAACCTTCACAGGTGTATTGATGATGTTTGTTTACAATCCACTTCTGGCGGTCACACGTACGGTTCCAAAGCTCCAGTGGGACTTAGAGAAGCAAGGCTCAAGGCCCACAAAAGGTCAAGCTACAAGTAGCCCACGGTAACGCCATCCACACTTGGTGGCGGGCGCCAAGCAAGCAGCACCACTGTGCAGGCTGCACACCCAGCCCCTCAAATGGCCAGAGGGCGGACCCAAGGTATAAAACCATGAAGGGACCAAAAAGCCCTCCCCCAGACCACCGGAAGCGGGGCTAGTAGCACACCCGCCGCAGCACTCTACTCAGCGACCCCACCGCACCCGCCACCGCACGTGTGTGGCGCCACCTCCCCTTCAAAAACACCCCCAGAGGGCATGCCATCTAGCAAGCAGGTGCAGTGTATTGCACCCTCCATGCAGAGCCTGCATTGCAGGCTGCAGCAGTTTAAACACGGAGGAAGTGTGCACATCAGCTACCAGCCCATGGCAGCCTCGTGGCACACCTGCTGACACACACACACACACACACACACACACACACACGCAGGGCATGCATCAGTGAGCTGAGCGCGGACGAGCGCCTGCGCGTGCTGCCGCTGCTGCCTCGCCACAGCCTTGAGGCAGTGGTGGGCGCGTTCTGCGAGTGGCAGGCGCAAGGCGCCAACGCCGCCGCTGGTGACTTCGACTCGCTCGCTCGACTTGTGCCACAGCTCGACCACCAGCTGCACCAGGCTGCGGTGGCCGCGTTCCCGGAGATGACGGTCATGGCGTGGCATGAGATCGCCGTCATGGCAGCGGGCAGCTTGTCGATCCGGCACGAGCTGTCCAAGGCGATTGAGCAGGCGGTCGCGGGCTCAAGCCGGCGGTCGCTCGCGTTTTGAACGCGCGCGCGAGGCTCTTGCAGCACACCACTCGGGCACCTCAGAACGCGAGCTCAACCGAGCACCACAACAGCAGAAGCAGGCAGCAGCGGCCAACACACACGCACATACACACACACTGACACTCGCGACTTCCAGGCTGCGCCCACAACAGCAGCAAGCAGAGGAGAGAGGCAAGCAGCAAGCAGCAGGCAAGCTTGACGAAATCTCAGGAGATGGGCAGAAAGCGCAGCTCCACCACGCATGATGAATAAACTGACCAGACAGCAGCAGCAGCAGCACACTCCAGGCCACAGCCACGGCACACCGGACAAGGGCTACGCACGCCCAGCCGCACACACACGTATGTAGACATATGCCCCCCTTTTTGCCCCATCTCTCTCTCTCTATTGCGGCAGCCGTGCATCGTTCATCAGCTATGTGTCCAGGTTGAAATTCCCCTAAAATGACATCTTCACCACACCCTGGGGTTCAGGGCCCTAGCCGCCCATCGTTGCTTTTGTTGCATCCACGGCATTGTCGTGCACATCCTCATTTTTGTCATCATTGACTTTCATTTGCACCCACACGGTTCAGCAGCGCAGCGCACTGGCAGCGCACCCAATTTATTTTGTTTAATTACGAGCACATGTTATGAGAGGGGTTGGCTGTCACGGGGCGGCATGATTCGCCACAGGAGCCGCCCGCCACCTGATAGTGCATGCGAATAGTCTATGACAGAGTTGGAATTGGTTGCGGAACCCCACCCCCCATGTACATGTGATGGCTTGAGATTGATTGACCAACGACCCCAACACACTCGTGTAACTCAATCATCGTTGCAATGTGTGTCTGTGCAAGGGTTTAACACCATGCCAGCAGCTACCAGCAGCCACCACCACCTACTACTTGTCTGTCACAACCACAGACAGGCGACACGAGTGCTAGGGAGAGCCTACTGCGGGGCTGCCACCGCTTGCGCTGCCGCCTGCGCGGGCGTGACAGCTTTGATGGACAGCGCGTGGATGTCCTTCATCTCCTCCTTGAGCGCCTCGTTAATCTGCGCCGTACGAGCATGTGGGAGCAGCAGGTGAGGCAGCAGTCGCGTCATTCGCAACACACATGGGTGCCTTGTGCGTGCTATGCGTGCCGTGGACTGGGTTTGGCGACAACAGCAAACATGCACATGCCGCACGCCGCACGCCACGCACCATGCGGTGCCGCGCCAGCAGCATCTTCCCCTCAAACAGAGAGGACACGACCGTCACGTCAAAGCTGGATCCGCAGCTGCAGCGGCGGCGGCACGCAGGGAGGGGGAGATGTGATCAGGGCCATCGAGATGAGAGGGAGAGGGCGCATAGCCGGCTTTCACACACGGGGATGTGAGATACACAGTCAATAGCAGGGTTGGGGAAAATGTTTGGGGGAGGACAGAGCACGTCAGCCGTGCAGTGCGCATGCTCGCGCGCATGGAGGCGCATGCGCTCACCCCGAGCTGGTGTCCACAACCGTGACCTCCGAAGCCTGGAGCGACTCCGTCAGCTTAGCCTTGACCGATTCCACGTTGGCCATTGCAACTTTGCTTGCGGGGTGGACTGGGGCAAATTGATGCAGGCCAGGTGTGGGACATGTTGCTGGAAAACCGCATTCTTCGACTCTTCGACCATCGAGCCATGCTTATTGCATTCTAGCACCTCATCGCGTTAAACCCAGTGATGGCAACGGCTCAATCGTCTGGGGCTCCCCCTCTCAAGGGGAAGACATTCAAGTATGGAATGCCTGTGTACGGGCTGGCTTGGCCGGAGGGAGATGTGGTGTACATGTGTGGCGGAGGCGGGAACGGCATCAAGAACAGGTGCGCCCAGGCTCCCATGCGCCATGTGCCCATGCGCCCATGCGCCCATGCGTTATTCACCACCCACGTCATCTTTATATGACGGAGACCTTCCTTCGACTGCACGCAGAATGGTGTGTGCCGAGAGCCGCAAGGGGCAGCTGACGGACCAGGTGGCGGATCACTTGTTCGGCACCGACTGTCCCATGAGGTGCGTGCGTGTGTGTGTGCCATGCGACGACACACACGCACACACACACACACACACACACACGCACACACGCACACACACACACAGCACACACACTCACACACACTCATGTGTGCATGAGGCACGCACACGCGCACCCACGCTTGCACGTGTGCCGCCACAGGATGGCCCTGTCTCCCAATGGCAAGTCCATCGTGTTTGCGATGAGCGAAGGGATCAAGCGCCTGGACCAGGACACCAAGGGCCGCGTGCCCAAGTTTTTCGAGATCCAGGGAGACCTCGCGGACAAGCTGTCAAGCATTAAGGGCGAGGTGCGTGCACGCGACGCGCATGTACACGCACGAGCACACGCGCGCGCGCGCGTGCATGCGAGAGAGAGAGCACGCTGTGTGCCCCTCCCCTCTGGCGCGCTCGTGCTGTGCGCCCGCTCGCGACTGCCCGCTGGGTGTCGCTGCCCGCCCGCCGGGTGGGCTTCTGCTTCCTGGCCACTGTAAGTCCGACTGGATGTATCGACTGATGTGTTACTACCAAGCCAGCCGTGGGTACAGTAGATGAACGCGGCACCTCTCCCTCTCCTTCTCGTCTCCTGTGCCGCAGGTCAAGGCCCTCGCGTTCCACCCGTCTGGCAGCCACCTGGCGGTTGGGTGCGCGAGCGGAGAGCTGCGCGTGTACGAGTGGCCGTCGCTCAAGGTCAAGTTTCAACTCAGGTACGTACGCACGCATGCACACGCACACACATGCACGCACATGCACGCGCGCACGCACGCACACACACGCGCACACGCGTGCACGTGCACGCGCACATACATGCACACACACACTTGCACGTGAACGCAGCGGTGACAAGAAGCTCTCCGACGCGGTGCGCGACCTCGACTTCTCGCCACAGCTGCCCGCCACAGCTTCTGGGCCCGCGTTGCCAGCGGGGCGCGTGCTCGGCCTCACGGTCGACGACGGCACGTGCGAGCTATGGGACTGGGAGAGAGGCGTGGTGCTCGTGCGGCTGGCGCCGGGGAAGCTGCGCCAGCGCATGGAGCGCGCCATCTCGATGTCCAGCGACCGCCGCACGACGGTGCAACAGCTGCCGCGCGGCATCGAGCGCGTGCAGCTGTCCAAGCTGCGCTTTGCGCGCGACGGCACCGGCGACCTCCTCACGCTGCTCAACTCGCCCGTGTGCGGCGCGAGCGTGGCGCGGTGGGGCGGCGCGGCTGCGCTGGGGCTGGGCGCAGCAGACGCGCCAGAGCTGCCGGTGCTTGCATCGTGCCGCAAGGTGTGCGACCACCCCGCAACGTGCTTCGACGCGAGCCGCGACGGGACACTGCTCGCGTTTGGGACGTCGGAGGGCGGCGTGGTCGTCACGACGTCGGTGGGGTGCGTGCCGGTGCGCAAGGTGCTCAAGGGGCACATGGTGTTCACGACTGGGATCGTGTTCTCTGCAGACTCGCGGTCGGTGGTGTCGACGAGCGCCGACGCGAGCGCGCTCGTGACGACCGTGGGGCCGGCGGCGCTCAAGCAGGCGGTGCGGCTGGAGAACGGGCGGAAGCTGTCTGTCGGGCGTGTGCTGCTTGTGGTGCTGCTGCTGCTTGCGGTCGTTGCCAAGGTGCTGCTGCAGGCGTGGCGCGAGGCCAAGCGGCGCGGGGTGGCCGTTGACGTGGCTGAATACGTGCTGGCGCTGTTTGGGCGCTCGCTCGGGAAGGACGAGCTGTAGCGGTGACGGAGTAGCGGAAGTAGGCTGCTGGCTGATCGGATTGTGTATTTGTTGTGTTGTTAAGGCTCCCTGTCGGCCCTCTGACCTGTGCCCACACCCGCGTGCGCTGCAAGCTGGACCAAGGGATGAGGCCTTCTAGGGACGTGAGCAAGGGACGAGAATAGCAAGAATAGCGAGGGGCCAGCGGGAGCGAGGGGCAACAATACATCGATTACAATACTACAGTCGAGGAGGTCTAGGTACAAGCCAGGCTACCAAAATCAGCTGCGCGTGAGGGACAAAATACGCGCGACAGAGCTGGAATAACCTTATTTCGGGGGGCAATGGGAGCCCTAATGTTAGTCAATGGTGCATTGAGTTGTCATCAGTCAGGCGGACACAGATGCCACAGACAGGCGTGTTTATATGGTTGATAGCTATATGGCTGGCAGCTACGGTTGGCAGGAATAAAAATAAAACAACACGGGACGCCCCCCCCCCCCCCCCCTAGCTACAAGCTTGCAAGCAGGCTTGCAAGTATTTCTTGCTCACAGGCCTCATGGGGTGCCGGTTGGGTGCCGGTTGGGTGCCGGTCATAGGGTCTAAGATTTAGGGAGGGGAGGGCACAGTGTGTTATGATGATACATAGGACGAGAACAGGGGCTTGCGACTTTGGTGACGGCCAAACGGCAGTGGCAGTCACGCGGAAGAATTCGCCGAGCTGTCGGAATCGGCGCTCATCACGCGCGCGCGATCGCAAAGGCGGCGGCGACCGCGACCACGGCGGCGACCGCGCCAGAGGTGGTCGCTGCGAGGTACAGCGGGCGGGACAACAGCGACGGCAGCTCCGCAGCTCCGCTGCTGCACTCCGCGCCGCCGCCCCACCGCCGCCCACCGCCGCACCCGCGCGCGGTCGCATCAAGCACTGACACGTCGGGTGGGCTGGACCCCATGGTCGACTCCAACTCGCCCGCGTAGCCGTCGTCCTCTGTGAACAGCGCCCGCTCGTCGCGCGGTTTGCGCCAGCCGGTCTGCGGGATTCGTACCGCCGCTGCTGTGGCTGCAAACGGCACGCCGCGCGGCGACGGCTTGCTCTGGCTGCGCGCCCGGGGTGCTGCCTGGGCCGGCGGCGGCAGCTGCAGCAGGCTGGAGGAGAGGCCTGACGATGGGCTGGACACCGAGCCTGACCTTGGGCTGGCGGGGCAGCCGAGCCGACGGCGCTGCTCCTTCCGCTCCTTCGGCTGCAAGCAGCGCGGCGAGCTCGCCTCGATCGAGCGCCGCCACTCGCGCTCGGAGCTCTCGGCAATAGGGTGGCAAATGTGCTTGTTCAGGTGGGACACGAGCACGTCGGAGTTGGCGAGCGCGCTCGCCCAGTCCCAGCCGTCGGTCCCAGCCGCGACGTAATCTGAGAGCGTCAGATGCAGCTGGCGCATCTGGCTCGCGGGGTCGTGCACGTCGCCCTCAATCGCGGTGATGATGAGTCTGCAGATGGTGATGCCCACGTGGGTGGGGTGTGGGTTGCTGGTGGTGGTGGTGTGTGTGTGTGGGGGGGCATAGCATGCGTTCGGTGCATATAGGCGCGTGTGCGCATGGGGACGTTGGAAAGCGCATGGGGGCGCATGGGGGCACCACTCACAGGTTGCCCTCGGCGAGCACGCACAGCGTTATAAGCTTTGGCTTGGTGTAGCGGAAGCACCACTCGCTGGTGCCAAGGCGTCCCTGCCAGCCTGCTCGAGGCGCGTAAGGAGATTTGGACGCAGTTTGCCGCGGGACGTGGCCCGTCGTGGACCGGACGCCGCTGGCTGCTGCCTGTGCGTGCATGGACGTGCATGGGGGTGTGCGCGTGCATGCGCGTGTGAGCATGCGCGTGTGCGTGTGTACGCGGCGCCCCAAACCCACCTCATCCTCCTCCGCCGGCATGAATCCTCCGCATACCATGGTGACGTGGCATGCGAGGGCCACCGCCGATCCAGCGCACACACACTCGCAAGGGTGGACACCTGTCGCAGCCATCTGTTGTTGGAGAATTATCATGCCTCTCCGCCTCTCCACCTCTCAAGAGGCGCACGTCAGGTACAGCCTGACCCCCAGGGACACGGCATCCAGGGCTGCTGTTGCCAAAGGGGGGTAAATCGCACAACCTCAGACGATGACGTGGCCAGACAGACACAGGGCAATCGAGGATGAGACGACTCGTGCCTTGCTACAAGGGCAGGCGCAGGGCTCTGGATGCCTGCTTGTTGGGGGAGAGGGGGGGGATTCACAGACCGGAGGCAAAGGGCCAGCAGCAGGGTGGGAAGGGAGGAGCCCTCGGCGGGAGGCCGAAGCAATACAAGGGGCCCAGTAAAGTAAGGGGCAACCTCGAACGCTAATTGCAATCTTCTTCGATCCGCCCTCCCACACTTACTGGAGTGTGAACAACTGACAACAACCACCCAATCCCTTGCCACCAGGAGGGTGGTGGCAAGGGAGGGTGGTGGCCGGGAAGGCGGTATGTGTGCGTGCAAAGGACACACAACGCCCCCCTGAAATGCACTTCGTGTGTTGATGAGGGTGGTGAGCGGGAAGGAGGCACACACGCACGCGCACACGTGCGCACATAAAGTTCCCAAGTCCCAGTAGGACGATGAGAACAGTCCTGAAGACTGCGAGCCCCAGCAGGACTATGAGAGCCATTAATAAAAGGGGGGAGCAACAGTGCCCCCCCCCGGGTGTGTGTGAAGGGGGTGGCAGGTGCGGCGTGTAGGGGGTCGGTGGGTTTGGGGATGGGCTAGATGGTGCTTGGATTGTGGTGCTTGCTTGGCGCCCACCGCCTCATGATCATGTGGGTTGCGCTACTGGACTTTTGTAGCGCTCACCTGTTGGTGGGCCTTGTGCCTTGCTGTCTCACAGTCCCGTTTGAGCTTTGGAACTGATTGTGACTGCTCATCATCGTATGGAACCTCACCCCCCCGGCCACCAGCGCATGGAACCTCATCCCCCGGACCCCCGCTTCCGCAGCAGATTGGTTCTAGCATACGGCTGTACAAACGGTGACTTCACGGTGTTACATGAGTCTCTCTCTGAGCTCTCTTGGCAGCAAGAGCACAGCAGGGGCTTCAATACAACTCTGAAGAAAACAATCTCTTGAAATGCGATATTTTTTTGATTAGGAGTCGGTGCTGTTTCATGACGCATATGTATCCCACACTGTTGGTCACTACTGACCGCCTTTTCCAGCCCCTTTCTAGGTAGTTAGGCTTAGGGATGTGCCCCTCACCGAGTCCTTCTGTGCCTCCCCCCTTCAGCAGGGGGGGGGCCTGCGACACGTCCAATGTCGTGCTCGGTGCAACTACAAGGGGTCAGCTTCTGCTCAGAGCCGGGTTAAGGGTAACAGGTTGAGAATCCTGTGAATGCTGGTTGAAATCCCAGTTAGAAAACCCCTTAACACGTTAGAGGTTGCGGCCCGGCTGGATATCCTTTTCGGCCACGTCTTGGCCTTTCTCCCCACGGGGGGATGTCTCTTCTGGCAATTGGCGACGAACCTGCCTTGCGTTTTCCGTTTCCCAACATGCGCTCACCGACTTCAACAAGCGTTTGCTGCCGCTGCGGTAGGGGACCTAGGGGTGCGCCCACGCTCTTTACAGAGTTGGGGTTCCCTACCACCAACAGCCAGCCATCTCAGTAAGGTGCTCGGGCCATATGGCGCCGAGCACGGTCTTATACGCCTTTAGAGGTGTCCCTGACTGTAACATCCATCATCATGTATGAAGTGAATGTATGCTGCGCCTCAAGACTGTCTCAAGACGCAAATTTATACATGAACGTCAGTTTATGGCGGTTCTGTACATCTTAGCCACCGCGGCCACCTAGTGCATCCCCGGGCGCCAGTTCTTGGCTTCGCGCCAAATCTTGGTCGCTGCCGTGTACGGGAAGCTGATCACCGTGAACAGCTTCGACTTATAATGTACAGCCGCAGGGCTGTAGTGAGGTGGACAGGGGGCACGTTGCGCTGGTCCTTCAGGAAGCCCATTGACGAGAACGTGCGCCCCGGCCGACCCAGGCACCATGACCATCGTCATCTCTGCCAGGGTTTATTAAGGTTCATTTTCCCGCTAAAACCAATTGAACTCTGCGCCCGGGCGGAAAACCTGCGGAAAGCCCCAGGAAATCTCCGACCAAATAAATTAGTTAGTTCGGCCTATCTTCTGCCGCAGACGGAATTCCGCCCAATTGAAGAAGCACCGAACTCGACCCCTCCTGTGGCTTCAGGGTGTGGGGGGCAGGTGTGTGTGTGGGGGAGCCTGGAACAAAATTAGCACAACAAGAACAAAATCAACATCGCAAAACATGAACAGCACTCGAGTTCCTAGTGCGTGGCTGCCCTATACCCTGGTCAACTTGGCCGAGTCTGGAGAGACAAGCTGTGCCGACGGCGACATGCGCAACAACCCTGCCAGAGTGTGCGGCGGGCTCCTGGCTCCCGTCGTCGGGCTCACTCGCCCAGGCACCCACGCGGAAAACTCGCGCGGCGGCGGCGGCGGCGGCCTGTCGCCGCCCGCCTCGCCCTCGTCGAACCGGACCTTGTGGTCGTGCGTAACGGTCACGGTCGTGTGCGCGCCTGGCTCCTCGCTGCTCAGCGGAGCGACTGGAAGAACCGCGTGGGGCACGCCGGACGCGAGCCGCCCAGACGCGTGCAACGCCCGCTTGCCGTCCGCCTGCGCAATGCATCGGTGCCGCAAGCGAGTGGGTTTGTTAGTTGTTGGTTGGCGCGTGCAACGCCCGCTTGCCGTCTGCGTGCTCCATGCATCGGTGCCGCAAGCGAGCGGGTTTGTGAGTTGTCAGTTAGCGCGTGTAACGCCCGCTTGCCGTCCGCCTGCGCAATGCATCGGTGCCGCAAGCGAGCGGGTTTGTGAGTTGTCAGTGAGCGCGTGCAACGCCCGCTTGCCGTCTGCGTGCTCCATGCATCGGTGCCGCAAGCGAGCGGGTTTGTGAGTTGTCAGTTAGCGCGTGCAACGCCCACTTGCCGTCTGCGTGCTCCATGCATCGGTGTCGCAAGCGAGCGGGTTTGTTAGTTGTCAGTTAGCGCGTGCAACGCCCGCTTGCCGTCTGCGTGCTCCATGCATCGGTGTCGCAAGCGAGCGGGTTTGTGAGTTGTTAGTTAGCGCGTGCAACGCCCGCTTGCCGTCTGCGTGCTCCATGCATCGGTGTCGCAAGCGAGCGGGTTTGTTAGTTGTCAGTCAGCGCGTGCAACGCCCGCTTGCCGTCTGCGTGCTCCATGCATCGGTGCCGCAAGCGAGCGGGTGTGTAAGTTGTGAGCGGCCTCAGTCCTGCGGTCGGGAGGGATCTTGCTGGGTTTGCTGTATGAGAGTTCGGGTGGATAACGGTAGCCCACCTTGTCTCTCTTCTCTGGCGGTGGCGGCTGCGCAGCGGCATCAGTGGCGGCGTTGGCAGACCCCGGTAGCGCGATGTAGGTTTCAGGCTTCAGGTCGACGGGCGTCGCGAGCACGCCCAGGAGGATGTCGTGGTGCAGCTCCTCGCTGCCGCGTCCGCAGGTGCCCGCCCCCGCTGCCGCCCGCCGTCCATGATCCGCCTCGGGGATCGGGCGCATGCGCGATTTCATTTTGAGCTTCACAGATCCAGGCGACAGGCGCGCCGAGTCACAAAGCACCGCCGTGACGCACGAAGCCGATTCGTGAAGCACCGCCGCCGTCTCTGCGTAGCCCATCCTCTCGGCTAAATGCGCCGAGGTCGAGCCTTCACGGTTCTCTGCATCTGCTGCTGCACCTCTCTCCAGGAGCAGAGAAACAATGTCTGTTTTACCCCAATAGGCAGCTTGGTGCAGGGCGGTCATGCCGTTCTCGTCGACGTCGTTCACGTCGGCACCCTTGTCGAGCATCATGCGCACCTGGGCCACGCTGCCCCACCGCACCGCGTGCGCGAGGCTTCCAGGTTTCCAGGGTGCGAGCACCACCGGCACCTGCATGTGTGTGCGCACGAATGTGCGTGCATGTGTGAGTGCGTGTGTGTGTGTGCATGCGTCCTATGCGGACCTCTGTAGTGATAACACTGTCTACCTTCCCCCGTGGATTTTAAAGCTCTCATCATCATTCCCAGCGAGTGGCATGTGCATTTCCTTTCAGTCCTGTGACATGTAACATGTACATGTACATGCACTAGGGACGCACCTCGTTCGACTGCGAGCAGCCCATGTCTTCCCCACTCCCCTCTCCGAAAAATCCTCCGCGGCTGCGTCCTGCATACATGACGTGTGCAGGGGGGGGGGGGGTAGCACGCCATGCGACAAACCCGCATGGCATGGCGCTATGTGCCATGCGCCCACCCGCGGTTACGGACGTCCATTCAGAAGTACATGTAGTCAATGGAATTACCTTTGTATAGACAGAGGGGTGGCGGCCTCGAGGGAGCTCGAGGCCGACTCGAACCTGGGTGTCGCAAGCAGGCTCTTGATGCGGGCGCCCCTGGACCTCCCAAGCAGTGCAAGCCACAACACTCGCGCTTAGTTATGTGTGCCGAAGTTAAGTACGCGCTGGAGCGCTGGTCCTGATTCATACTCTCTCCCACACACTTTGTATGATTTTAACAGCTGTCTCTGTACTTCTCTGTAATACTACTACACTGTAGTACTACTACTAGCTTAGACGTCAGCTGACAAAGCCCAGCCCGGTCCCGGTGGCCTCCGGGCTCAAGCTCATGCCCGCGAGGTACTGCGCGCTGTGGAACTTTGACAGGTGGCGCTGCCCGCCGTCGCACAGCACGGTGACGACCGTGTGGCCCGGCCCCAGCAGGCGCGCTGCCTTGACTGCGCCGACGCAGTTCATTGCCGCGGACGAGCCGATGAAGATGCCGTCGTTGCGGAGGAGGTACGCCGCCATCTCCACCGCCTCACGGTCAGTGCCTGCGAGCAGCAGCCGCGGTGCGAGCGTGTTTGTGCGTGCGTGTGTTTTGTGTCAGCGCGAGCGCGTGCGTGTGTAATATCCACATGTGTGCCGACTCAACGCGTGCGAGGGAGTGCGCACCCGACGAGCCCACAACCACATGCCCCGTCCCCTCCCACCCCCGATCCCCTCACCCTTGAACGCGCCGTCGATCTGGGCCAGCTGGAAGTTTGCGGTCACGCGGTTGATGCCAATGCCCTCGGTGATCGTGTCAAATGGGTTGCGCAGCCGCTTACCCTCGGCCTCCTCGCGCGTGTACATGACGCCGCGGGTGACCTGCGGTCCAGCAGTGGTACCAGTGGTTTCGCTAAGGATCTTGCGGAAATGATGGCTCAACCCAAGGGGGGGGGGGGGCAAGAAACCTATTTCCTGCAGGCCTGCATAGTACATATATATTTTGGGTGGGGGGGTTGACCAGTGATCCTTGGGATGGATTTAGCAATCAATTATTATTCCGCTTTTTCCCTTTTTTTCCTGGCACAATTAATTTCCCCCCACTTTTTCCCGGCACATCTAATTTTTTCCCGAGCGGAAAAGTGGAAAAGCGGGATAGCCTACAAAGCAATTAATAAAGATTCCACTCAGATTCCGCTCCGAGCGGTATACTGCCATAGCAAGGGTCGCTGGGTCTGACCCCCCCAACCCCTCCCCAACTCGCTGAATACACCATGCATCCGGGACCAAGGGGCATGGCTCCCTTACAGTAAGGGCTGTCCATCGCAATGTCTAATTCGCCGGCAGATGGCCAGAATCACCCCAAAATCTAGCTATACCATTGCTTAGTCGGAGGGCACCAAGAAGTGTGGACCCTCCAGTTCACACTTTCCAGGCAGAAACAGGGTTGACTCTCCGAGGTGTTTTGCTGTTCTCTCCAAGCAGATTCAGATGGCATCGGTCCCATGTCAATCCATGACGGTTGCTCAAACCCTTAGGTGGGCACTTGGTGCATCGTAGGGAGCACGCGGAGGGGTAGGGCATTGAAAAGGTGGGGACCCCACCCTATTACCCCAGGGTCACTCCTGAGTGGATTCGTGCTCCTCTCATCAAGGCGGTTCCAATGGTGGTCTTCCCATCAAAAACGGCCCACTGGAAAGAAAGTTTTGGACCCCCCCTTTTTTTTCTGCGCCCCCCCCCCCCCCTCCACTTTGAACCCCCGTATCTCGGCCTCCAGGTGTCCGAATTCAAAAAAAATGCTTGATTTGGAACGTACACATGAAGGAGATTGGTATTCAGCATGCCTGTATTTTCTGTTTTTTCTGCCCCCCCCCCCCTCCCCGTGGCTCAACCCCAGCTCAACCCGGGTCTCATGATTCACTCCCCAATCTCAACCCAGCAGAGGCATTTATTTTTGCGAAAAGGGCGTGACAACGTAATTTCCCCACTTTACGGGTCGAAATTCGTGCAATCTCAAGCTGACACGCCTCTCTCTCTCTCTCAAACACACACACGCACCCCACACACACACCTTGTTGTACAGGCTCGACCCCGGCGGGTCAATCAGGAACACCTTGACTGTCGGGTCGTGGCGCTTGAGCACACAGCTCACGCCAGCAATCGTGCCGCCAGTACCCGCGCCCGAGACAAACGCGTGCAGCCCGCGGCCGCCCGCAGCCGTGCCGCCGCCGCCGCCCTCGCCCCCGCCTGTGCCCCCGCCCGCCGCTGCGCCGCCGACCTGTTCCCAGATCTCCTCTCCGGTCCCGAGGTGAGCGCGGAAGTTGGCCGGGCTCTCAAACTGGTCAGCAAACAGCGCGCGCCGCCCCGCCGCGCGCTCGGCCGCGGCGCGCCGCCGCGCAACATTCACGTGGTGGTCTGGGTGCGTGATCGACACGGGGCGCACGCGCGCCACCTATGCGGATTTGGTGGAGTTGCTGTTGTTGCTGTTGTTGCTGTAGTTGTTGCTGTTGTTGCTGTTGTTGTTGTTGCTGTTGCTGTTGTTGTTGTTGTTGTTGTTGTTGTTGCTGTTGTTGTTGTTGCTGCTGCTGCTGTTGTTGTTGTTGTTGTTGTTGTTGTTGTTGTTGTTGTTGCTGTTGTTGCTGTTGTTGTTGTTGCTGTTGTTGTTGTTGTTGTTGTTGTTGTTGTTGTTGTTGTTGTTGTTGTTGTTGTTGTTGTTGTTGTTGTTGTTGCTGTTGTTGCTGTTGTTGTTGTTGCTGCTGCTGTTGTTGTTGTCGCCTTGAACTGGGACGGGCAGTTGGGTAGGAGTACTCGCGGCGCTCACGCGGTGGTCTGGGTGCGTGATCGACACAGGGCGCATTGGGTTTGATGCTTTTCCTACAGCGTTCCCGGTCGCAGCGCCTAAACCCAGCCTTAACCCTCAAAACACCCTGACCTCCATACACAAAGAACCCACCCACCTCAGCCCCGAGTGCCTCCAACTTCGCCCCCCCCCCCCCCCCCGTGGCTGCGCCAAATCCCGAGCCCCTGTTTCAACCCCATGGACGCCAACATGTCGATGCACGAAAGCCGATGTCACTGCCACTGGTGCTGTCCCCCCCCCAAAAAACAAACGGCGAACCCGCCCACCTCTGCCCCGAGCGCCTCCAGTATCGCCGCCTTCTCGGTGGCTGCGTCGTCCGGGAGCGCGACAAACGCGCGGCAGCCAAATGCGGCGGCGACCTGCCATTAGGGTTTCGGGTTCAGGGTTTAGGGTTTGGGGGTCTAGGGTCTAGGGTTTAGGGTTTGCAGTGATGTTGAGTTTACAATCCACTTCTGGCGGTCGCAAAATACGGTTCCAAAGCTCCAGGCCTTGGAGAGAGCAGTCCTGAAGGCCTGCCGATAACGGGGGGGGGGGGGGGGGGCACGGTAACGCCACCCACCCACAGTACAGCGCAGTGCAGCGGGTGTGGGCTGGTGGACCAGGCATGTTCGATTTTGTGTGTGTGTGTTGTGGTGTCACCCGCTATCCAAAAGACATCCCAGTGCACGGGTCAGACTTTTTAACAATTGCCGGGGTGTATTGCTGTAAGTAGTACAGGCATTGCCGGTGCATGCGGACGGCCTCATGTACCGTAACGCTTGGTTGGTTGGTTGTGGTGGTGTGTGGTGGAGTGTGTGTGTGTGTGGGGAGGGGCGGGGGCTGCGGTGTCCGGGAGAGCGACAAAACGCGCGGCAGCCAAACGCGGCGGCGACCTGCCAGGAGGGTAGTGCAGTGCAGTGCAGTGCAATGAAGTGCAGTGAAGTCGGCGCAGGGTGTGAGCTGGTAGGCATGGATTTTTTTCCCGAGGGTGTGTCGTCCGGGAGCGTGACAAACGCACGGCAGCCAAGCGCGGCAGCGACCTGTCAGTGCAGTGCAGTGCAGTGGGTGCGGGGTGTGAGCTGGTAGGCATGGATTTGTTTTTCCCCCGAGGGTGCTTCATCCGGGAGCGCGGCAAACGCGGGGCAGCCAGACGCGGCGGCGACCTGCCAGATACAGTGCAGTGCAGTGCAGTGGGCGCGGGGTGTGGGCTGGTAGGCATGGACATTTTCTTCCCGAGGGTGCGGTGTCTGGGAGCGCGACAAACGCGCGGCAGCCAAGCGCGGCGGCGACCTGCCAGGAGGGTAGCAGTGGTATCTTTAAGGAATCCGATAATGTCCTGTTTGCCCCCGCGACATTGCAGGGAACATGCCGAATTGCCCCCGCAGGGGGCGTTTTTTTTTGCGGGAAAGTGTGCAATTGTTCGACTTTCACACTTTTTGGAGCGAAACTCCCGCAATTCGCCCCTGCAGTTTCCCCACAAATTTTCTGATTTGCCCCCGCAGCGGGGGCTGCGGGGGTTGTGGGGCGCTAAGGACATCACTGGAGGGTAGTGCAGCGGATTTGGGTGCGGGTGGTCGAATTCACTGTCCGTCGGACGCCTCTGGTGACACATCAGGCTTGTGTGCGCGCCATTCACCGGCTGGTGGCTACTGCCCCTCACACACACACACACACGCCTCGACGCCCCCGACTAACATTTTTTTTGCGCGCGCGGGTCGACTTATCCCCTGGAAACAGTTTATACGTATTCTTTGGAGTCGTCGCATAAAACAGCTTTTCTTTTAGCTCTAGGACTACGCGCTGGCAGGCAGCCGGCTGGTGGCTACCACCCAGTGATTTTGTTTTCAGTTTTGTTTTGTTATTTGTTTGGGGCCAGCCGGCGCGCGGATCAATGTACCGTTGACCGCTCTGACCGTTGACTTAGCGCAGACCAGTGCGGAGGTGCCTCCAAAGCCCCACACTGCCCCACACTGCGCCACACGCTAACTAAATGGCCCCGCCCCATGGCCCCCAAAGTGGACCCTCGACTTAATTGTGTTGGGGCCAAATGGCCTCAAATGGCCCTAAATGGCGAAAACAAAATCAATGCTACCGCCCCTCACGAGGGATTGTGAGGGCCAGAGCTGGGCTTGGGTCGAGGCGGTGGAACTAGGACTAGAAGAGGTCTTTGCTGGAAAGCCGATGGTCATGTTACTGTGACTGCCACCCCCAAGCCAGCGTGTGTGTGTGTGTGTGCGTGTGGTCGATTTTACTCTCCCCCAAACCCTAAAACCTAAACCCCCCCCCCCCCCCCCAAAAAAACCTTTCTGGCGCATTTGCCTTCTTTGTGTGCGCCACCCACCAGCGCCAACAACACCGCGGTGGAGCCAGCGGTGCCCTTGGTCATGAGGTCGCCACCGCCAGCCAACAGGCCCCCCCGCCCGAGCGTGTGTGTGTGTGTGTGAGTGTGTGTGTGTGTCACACATGCTGATGATAGGATCCACCCACCAGCGCCAGGGACACCCCCGTTGAGCCAGCGGTGCCCTCGGTGATGAGGTCGCCACCGCCAGCCAGGAGGTCGCCCCGCTCGAGCGCCTCGCGCACGACCTGCAGCGCGACGCGGTCCTTGACTGAGCCGCCTGGATTGAGGAACTCGGCCTTGGCGTAGATCTGGTGTGTGTGTGTGTGTGTGTGTGTGTGTGTGTGTGTGTGTGTGTGTGTGCCACATCCTGCTATGTGTGTGTGTGCGTGTGTGTGTGGTTGTGTGTGTGTACGTGTGTGTGTGTGTGTGTGTGTCACACCCTGCTATGTGTCTGTGTCTGTGTCTGCACGTGTGTGCGCGCGTGTGTGTGTGTGTGTGTGTGTGGTGTGTGTGCACGATGCGGTCCTTGATGGAGCCGCCCGGGTTGAGGAACTCTGCCTTGGCATAGATCTGGCGTGCGCGTGCGCGTGTGTGTTCAGTGTGTGTGTGTGTGTGTGTGTGTGTGTGCACATGCGTGCACGTGTGTGTGTGTATTTATGCACGTCTGTGTGTATGTGTGTGTGTGTGTGGTGTGCGCAAGGATACAAAAGGCAGTCACCCTCGCACTGCGTACCCGCACCCGGCCAGCTGCAACAGGCTCACGATGCGCACGAGCCAATGCCCTCAAACCCTCAATGCACAGTGTTTGTCTTGAACCCTAAAACCCACCCACAGGCACCCCCCTCGTACCTCGCACCCAGTCTCTCGAGACAGGCTCACGATGCGCACGAGCCGATGGCCTCAACCCTCAATGCAATTCGTTTGTTTTGAACCCTCAAACCCACCCACAGGCACACACCCCGTACCTGAGCCGATGCCCTAAACCCTGAACTGGGAGTGCTTCTTTTGAACCCCCAGCCCCACCCACAGGCACCCCCCTCGTACCCCGTACCCAGTCTCTCGAGACAGGCTCACGATGCGCACGAGCCGCTGCCCTCAACCCTGAACTGGATGAATGTGTTTTGAGCCCTAAAACCCACCCACAGGCACACTCCGTACCTGCGTACGAGCCGATGCCCTCAACCCCAAACGCACAGTGTTTGTTTTGTAACCCGACACCCCACCCGCAGGCACACACCCCGTACCCCGCACCCGGTCACCCGCGACAGGCTCACGATGCAGACGCGCCGCTGCCCTCAACCCATAACTGGGCGTGTTAGTTTCGAGCCCTTAAACCTACCCACACGCACCCCGTACCTGCAAACGAGCCGCTGCCCTCAACCCTTAATGCAAATTGTTTGTTTTGAACCCTCAAACCCACCCTCAGGCACACACCCCGTACCTGAGCCGATGCCCTAAACCCTTAACTGGGGGTGTAAGTTTTGAGCTGTGAAACCTACCCACAGGCACACACCCCGTACCTCGCACCCAGTCTCTCGAGACAGGCTCGCGATACGCACAAGCGGCGTGTGTCCGATCGCTCCGAGCACACCGTCGCACGTAGAGCGCGTGCATGCGGCAGCATGCGAGGCTGCCTGCCTGCCCCGTCGGCTGCCGCTGCCTCTGCTGCTGGCGGTGCTGCTGCTCCAGCGTGCTGACGCGGCCTGCACACGTGTTCGGCACGCACACGCGCGGTTGGGGCACGCTGTCGGCCCACCGGGGCGGTAGGCAGGAGAGAGAGGGGGGGGGGCTGCACGTGGGCGCTGCACGGCAGGCGGGAGGGGGGCAGGGGATGGAGAGGGCTGGCACGTGTGAGGGCGGGCGGGGCGGTCGGGCGGGGGTAGGGGGGGGCTGCTACCGGCGGGCCGGGAGCATGGCACGGCATGGGCACGCCCGCTGCTTGCGCGTGGCAGCGTGCGCCTTCCCCTCGCAACAGCACTACCCAGTGTGCAGCAGCACTCACCCATGCCACACCGACGGCCGCAGCGCCTGCTGCTGCACACGCGCCCGCAAACAGCACGGTGCGGCAGGTGGCGTGATGGTCATCGCCCATGGCACACTCGGTGCGCTGACAGCTGCCCTCTCTCTGCAGTTATCTGTGCTCTATGATATGGTGATCGCCGTGCTGATGGCATCGCCCTGAAGCCAGCAAGGGTCACCATCATGGTGCATGGCAAGCAGCAACTCCATGCCTCTCCATGCTCAGCCCCAGTCTCCACTCCCCCAGCACGCCAACGGCAATCACGCCAACGGCAATCACGCCAATCGCTGAGCTGGTGCTTCGCTGAGCTGGTGGTGAGCTGTGGACTCATCGAGGTTTGTGTGAAAACCGCACACCTCCATTTCAGCTCCAACAACCACCTTTCATTCTGTAAGCTCTGTACTACTTCGCTGTTGTGTTCGGCAGTCTTTAGTGAGGCAACATCACCCAAGCAGGGCACGCTACGAGCCACCGCAGCTTTTGAGCGAAGCCAGGCGCCTCTCAGCCGGCCACAGGCCCACGCGCAGCCATGTTTGGAGGTACTTATCATTCACGTTGACATGCATGCAGGCGTTACCATTGCCTGTTGGAGCGTGCGAGCGGGGCCTCGCCCGAATTGCGAAAAGAAGCCTCTTCGATCTTCAGACGGATCTCGATGCCGTGTGTTTCACGTGCCACCCTGCCAACTCTGTGCCATCCCCTTCCATGGCAGGCGGCTTTTTCGGCGGGGGTATGCCCGAGGGCATGGGCATGCCGCGGAGGCCCAAGGGCAATTCCTCCAGGTGAGGCGCGGATGTGCATGTCCATGCGGAGCGCACATGCCCTCTCAAGCACCACCTGCTGCCCTGCAGCCGGCATGGGGCGTGTTGAATGTGGAATCACGTCGTGCTCGCCTCTCCTAGCGAAACGCGCCGTTCTCAGAGCCCCGACTTGCCGCTTACTTCGCAGGTACTACGAGATCCTGGGCGTCCCTCCCTCGTCGACGCAGGACGAGCTGAAGAAGGCGCATAGAAAGCTGGCGCTGAAGCACCACCCTGACAAGGGTAGGTGCATGCACGGGCGGTCGATGGGCACCGAACTTACTGGCCACTCTCCGCCGCCGCTCACAACGCCCCTGTGTGCCTCCCTGCTCCCCAGGTGGCGACTCCAACACGTTCAAGGAGATCAACGAGGCGTACGACACGCTGAAGGACCCGGAGAAGAGGCAGATCTACGACGATGTGAGCATGAGGCAGCATGCATGCGCGCAGTTTGATCGTGCACCATGTGCTGGCCACACCCAGGCTTGCCGTGCCCTCTCCCCCTCCCCCACGTGCATGTGCATCGCCTGCGACATGCATGCACATTACCTCACTTATATCCCGCCTGTGCATCGCAGTACGGCGAGGACGCGATCAAGGAGGGCATGGGCCCGGGCGGCCCCGGCGGCAGCATGAACGACATCTTCGACATGTTTACCGGCGGCGGCGGCGGCGGTGGACGCGGCAGGAGCCAGCGCGAGCGTAAAAGTGAGGACGTGTCGCACAAGCTGGCCGTGACGCTGGACGACCTGTACAACGGCACGACCAAGTGGGTGGTGCATCCTGCGCGTGCATGCCAGCACGTGCGTGGTGCCACACTGCATGCTGCATGCACGCGCCTACCTCGGGGTGGTGCAGGGTGCGCGCCGCCGCCGTTGTCTCTGCGTGTGTGCCGCCACTGCGCGCATGCCTCCCCTCATCCCATTGCTCACTCACCTCCCGTCCCCCCTCCCCAACACCACCCAAACAGGAAGCTGTCGCTGTCGCGAAACCTGCCGTGCTCGCCCTGCAGCGGAAGCGGCACCAAGTCGGGCAAGAAGTACGAGTGCAGCACGTGCCGCGGGACCGGCGTGCAGGTGCACATACGCCCGCTCGGACCGGGCATGGTGCAACAGATCCAGGCGCGGTGCTCGAGCTGCGCCGGGAGCGGGTTTGGGACGCCCGCGAGCGACCAGTGCCCGTCGTGCAAGGGCAAGTGCCTCGTGTCGGAGAAGAAGACGTTCGAGGTGCACGTGGAGCAGGGCATGAAGGCGGGCGCGCGCGTCGTGCTGCGCGGCGAGGCCGGGTGCTCAGAGCCGGGCCTCGCGCCCGGGGACGTCGTGCTCATCATCGCGCCAAAGGAGCACGCGCTCTTCAAACGCGTCGGCATCGACCTCATCATGACCAAGTCCATCAGGTACGGCGGCGAACGGGGTGGTGGTTGGATCTGCTTGGGGGAGTGGAACGAGACAATGCACCCCGTCCTCTGCCAGCGCCACCAACTGGCCATCATCTCATCATCAGCACCACCGACCATCGCCACCGCCTCGCCATTACCGCCTGCCATTAGCCCTACTCTCTCATACACACACATGCACACGCACGCAATCCCTCACATTACCGCCTGCCATCAGCCTCACGCACTGCCATGCACACACACACACTCTCTCACTCTCATGAACACTCCCTCTCACAGCCTTACTCACATTACCGCTCACTCTTGCCTCCCCCCCCCCAAACACACACACACGCCCCCTCCCTTTCATAGCCTCTCCGACGCGCTGTGCGGGACGTCGTTCAACTTGAAGCACCTAGACGGGCGCATTCTCAGCGTGCGCAGCGCAGACGGCGAGGTCATCAAGCCAGACACGTTCAAGGTAAAGCCGCGAGTGGGGAGTGCTGCATGGGACTGGAGATTTCTGCATGGGACTGGAGGGTGTGGGCGAGGTCATCAAGCCCGACACGTTCAAGGCATGGCCGGAAACATGGGAGTGGGGAGTTTAGCATGGTGGAGCGAGGAGCGGCGACATTTGCACCGTAGTGTGCGTCAACACGGCCGCGGCCGCGGCTGGCTGGTAAGGTGTGCATTGAGTGTAGAGCCAGCTGTTGCACCGAGAGGGTAGAGGGGGGCTGCGAGTGGAGGTTTGCATGGGATCAGAGAGCCCATGCGCCTTCGCGAAGGGAGCACTGTGCTGCCCCTGCCACCTGTCCCTCGCCTCACCTTGCCCCTCGCCCCCCCTGCTCCCCCCCTTCCACTCTCCCATGCCCCCCATCTTGCTCCCCACCCTACCCCACCACTCACCCTCCCTCCACCCCTCCCCTCACCGCCCCCAGTCATTGCGCGAGGAGGGCATGCCCATCCACGGACGCCCGTACCAGAAGGGCAACCTGTACATCCACTTCAAGGTCGAGTTCCCTAGCAAGTTCGACGCGGCGCAGGTGCGTGTGGGGGTGTGCTGGTTGGCTGGTTGTGTACGTGCGAGTTGGTTGTTTGGTTGTGGGGGGGTAGGGAATGGAGGGAGGCGCTGTGTCACGTCATGAGCTGCGTGCTCACTCAGCGAGGCATCCAGCGTCAGCACATTTTGATATGCCCGTGTGTTCGCGGCACCATGCACAATATCATCGCGTGTGTTGGAGCATAATATCATCGCGTGTGTTGGAGAGAGGGGGGGGGGGTACAACAGCAAGGGGGTGGAGTGGAGCGAGGGAGCGGAGCAAGCCCCCCCCCCCTCCCCGGGGTCCTCTCCCGTCGCCACCACCGCCTCACCACCACCGCCTCACCACTACCACCTCCGTGACCACCACCACCGCCGCAGATCGCGGCGCTGCGCAGCGTTCTGCCTTCGACACCGCCGCGCGCCGACAACGCCGACGACACCGACATGGACTCGGACGACATCCACGAGGTAGGGGCTGTTTGTGCCGGTGGCGCAGCTGTCGCTAGGCGGTGTGTGTGCGCGCGAGTGTTGCTAGGCGTTGTGTGTGCGTACACGTGTGTGTGTGTGTCAATCGCAGCGTGTGTGCCTCAAACAACCCGTCACCGCACGCACCGCAGGCGCCGACGCTCACGCACGTCGAGGACATTGAGGACGAGCTCAAGTCGCGCGTGCACATGGCCAAGGGCGGCTCCTCAGCGTACGACGACGAGGACGACGACGACCCGCGCGGGGGGCAGCGCGTGCAGTGCGCACAGAGCTGAGCGAGCGGACTGTGCGCAGGAGCGCTCGCGGCGGGCCAGGCAGGCGGCAGGCGGGGTGGGGCTGACCACATGGCCCTTGCCCCCACGCCGTGCTGCATCATAAATGCTGGCGGCACGGCGCGCCGCAGAGAGAGTTCAGCGGAGGAGGCAGAGAGCCGAGTAGCGGGAGGGGGTCGGGGGAAGGACGAGGGAGCAGGACGTGCGGAGTGCGGCACTCGTTTGTAAACGCCGCGACTCAGTCAACACGTTCAACCACGGCTCACAGTCAAACACTGTTGACTGGTGGCCACACTGGTGGTCAGCATCACGCTAGCCATGAACCAACTACATCACTGTGTGAGACCATGTGACATTGGAGGCTTCATCAAGTGACTGGTCTGGTATTCCCCACTTTCCTCCCCTATTAATCAAGGGTTTTTCAGATGCGCGCTCACCTCCACTTCACCCAGCAAGGATGCAGGCCAGCACCAGCAAACCTACCCGCACCAGCGCAGGCTGCTCCGCGCAAGCATGCACGGTGGGTGGCACATGAGGCTCGGGACTGCCGAGATCGCGCGCCACTATTAAACGCGGTGACCCACCGTCCTCGCAGGCGACTAGGACCTCGCTGGCGCGAGGAGGGCGGCGGGTGCCGAGAGGTGGGTGTGCGTGGGCGCTCGAGCAACAGTGAAACGCCCATGCATGCAGGGGTCCACTACTCACGCGTCTCCACTCGATCCCAGGGCCACCTCCCAAATCCGCGTTCTCCGGCACGCAGCTATGCACTCCAGTGGGTGCGCACAACGGGTCGATGCAGCGCTGGAGCATGTCGAAGTGGCTGGAGAACAAGTGGGTGGCGTGCGTGTGCATGGGCGTCGCGTGTGTATGGTGGCGCGGGAGAGTGGGGGCTGGGGGGGACGCCCCAGACGCCGCAGGCCGTGTGACGCAGGGAGTACACGCAGCCCACGTGTGTGCTGCCACGCACGGGGCGAGCGTGCGTGCTGCCACGCCCCATCCATCTTCCCCCCCACTGGGCCAGGCGTGAACACACCCATCGCCTGTCGCCCCCACCTTGTCAGGGCCGCAATTGATGTGCCCGTGGGTCTGGACCTGGTGTGGTCGCTGTGGGACGACAGGGAGCGCATACCGCGGTGGATGCCTTGGATCAAGACGGTCAAGGTGTGCGTGCTGGGTGTGCGTGAGGGGATTATGATGGCGTGCGTGGAATGTCCAGGGGCGGCGTGCTATGTCGGGAGACGCCAGCCTCTGTGGCTGCCACCACCCAAACCCCCGGCACACGCGTCCTCCTGCATCACACTGCATCGCGGGTGCGCCCCACCTTGCGTCGCATGCGCGCGTGCGTGCGTGCGGCGCAGGTGCTCGAGTCGGACCCGCGGCTATCGCGCTGGACACTCTCCACAAATCAGTTTGGCCGCGACTGGGAGTTCTCGTGGCTGGCGCGCAACCTGCAGCCGATCAAGGGGCAGAAGATCCACTGGCAGTCGGAGCCGGGCTCAATGTCGCTGCCAGGTGGGTCGGGTGGGGACGCTCGTTGCTGCCTTGCAGGCGGGGTTGGTGTCCGCTTTTGGTGCGGCTGCAGGCGTGCATGAACGTGCGTGCTGCCTCGGTGTACGTGCGCGCGCCCAACCTAATGCCCTCTCGTGCACGCGCGCCCACGTCAGGCGTGGAGATCGCCAACCGCGGCCAAATCCGCTTCGTGAAGAAAAGCGCCAAGCTCATCAACATCACGCTCACCATTTCATACGAGGTGCGGTCCAGGGGATGTCAGGGGCTCACTGCACGGGTCTTGTGTGTACCGTAGTGGTCCATGTACTTCACGTTACAGTTCACGTCAGGGTGACGTGAACTGTCACGTGAAGCAGGGTCAGACCTGGCGACCGGCATGAACTCCGTAATTTCCGAGAAAAGTGTCAAGTGTGAAGTGGGGGGCCAATGTCCCTGCCCCTCGTGTTGCCTAGGCCTGATCCTTTGATGAAACAAGACCGATTCTACGGCAAATTGTCCTTCACGTGAGGAGGAGCCAGCGCTGCGTGAGGGATGGACCACGATTCGTCTCATCGCGTAGCGATCGCGTCGGCACTCCACTCCGCCACAAATGGCGCTATATTTCGTGTGATGTTTGTCAAGGACGTGCTTGCCATGCCTGGCTATGCTGAGGCCAACATTGTGCTACATGGGCACTTGAAGCTTTTGCAACCGCATGCGCCATGCAGATCTGTCACCCACGCACAGGATGACTAGATGCTGTTTGTGGGGGACATACACGGGTGGGGAGGGGGGAGAAATGTACCCATGTGACACACACGCTGATTATTACTCTCCTTGCTGTCTAAATTCCGAATCAAGCGGAATTTTTGAATTTGGACACCTGGGGGCCGAGATATGAGGGTCCAAAGTTGGGGTGGGTGGGTGGTGGGTGGGTAGGGGGGGCGTCAAACTAAATGTGCGAGGCCGAGAACTTTCTTTCTACTGGGCCGATTTTGATGGGAAGACAACCATTGGAACTGCCTGGATGAGAGGAGCAGGAATCCACTCTCATCAGGGACCTGGGATAATTAGGGTGGGGGGCTCCACCTCCTCATCCCCCCAACTCCCTGCGTGCTCCCTTTGCTGCACCAAGTGCCCACCTAGGGATTTGGGCAACCTTTACGGATTGATATGGGACCGATGCCATCTGAATCTCCTAGGAGAGCACAGCAGAACACCTCAACAGAGTCAACCCTGAATCTTTCTGGAAAGTGTGAACTGGAGGGTCCACAGTCCTGGTGGCGGCCATCTCGGTCAAGGTATGGCGAGTTTGGGGGGGTGATTTTGGCTACCTTCTGGCAACTTATACATTGTGATGGACAGCCCCCACTGTAAGGAAGCAATGCGCATTGGTCCAAACTCCATGCACGGCGTACTTAATGAGATAGGGTGATGATGATGATGGATATTACAGTCTGTGTGACACCAGTAATGATGTATAAGACCGGTGTCGGCGCTAGCGCCCGACACCTTCAACTCAGTTTCAGTGGGAAACTGGCTGGCTACCTGGTAGGGGTGAGGGTAAACCCCCACACGCGCGCACGCACTGGACCTAGACAGGACACTGGGCCCCCAGATCCACCCTATACCACCCAGGTAGTGACAGCAACGCATTGTTGGTGTGCGCCTGTGTTCTACTACTAGTCCCGCCGCCGCCATTGGCTCCAGCAATCTCCTCCATGCCCGCCAGCAATCTCCTCCACGCCCGCCAGCAATCTCCTGTATGCCCGCCAGCAATCTCCTCCATGCCCGCCAGCAATCTCCTGTATGCCCGCCAGCAATCTCGTCCATGCATGGCCGCCGCCATGCGATCTCCATGCGCCGCGCCGCGCTCCATGCGCGCCAGCACCCGTACCACCCGCCGCATTCCCGTTCTTTAGCCATTCCCCGTGACACCTATGGCTGATCCTTGTTCCGCCGTCCCCTTTGGCATCTGTAACCCGTATCCTCTCCCTGTAGCCTCATTCCCCGTTGTTAACCGCCATCTCCATTATGGTGCCCGCCCGCTGGTGGGGCCTCGCCTCGCCCATGCCGCACGGCTAGTGTATTGATTGCTGCGCCATCTATAATCTGCGCCTTGGGGCAGGGAACCCCTGCGCCACAACCTCCTCACAAAGCCTAGCCGCATGTGCCTCGCTTCCCATTTTTCTCAATTTCTCGCCATCCGCTTCCATGCCCGCCTGCAATCTCCTCCACGCCCGCGCTCAATCTCCTGTTTGCCCTCAAGCAAGCTCCTCCATGCCCGCCAGCAATCTCCTCCATGCATGCACGCGCAGAGCGCCGCCATGCAACCCCCATGCGCCGCGCGCGCCTGCGCGCGCCGCGCCCGCCAGCTCCCGTAGCCTCATTCCCCGTTCTTTACCCATGCGCCGTGACGCATTAGCCTTATCCGCCGTCCCCTGGCATGCATAACCCGAAGCCTCATCCCCGGTAGCCGCATTCCCCGTTCTTAGCCGCCATCTCCATAATGGTGCCCGCCCGCTGGTGGGGCCTCGCCTCGCCCCATGCCGCACGGCTGGTGCATCGATCGCGTCGCCATCTAATAATCTGCGCCTTGGGGCAGGAAACCCCTGCGCCGCAACCTCCTCAGAAAGCCTAGCCGCATGTGCCTCGCTTCCCATGTTTCTCAATTTCTCGCCATCCGTCTCTCTCTTCCATCCAGGCACAGTAAACCATTAGGAGCCGCAATCTGCTTGAAAAAAAACTTTCTAGCGTGTGTCAAAATTAACTTTTCTGCCCCCCCCCCCCTTGGTTTCATGTATATCTAAATATACTTGGGAGCTGTAACCAAATTGACATCTGCGCAGGGGATGCATAGGGTGTCTTGTTTTCTGCGCTTTTTTTGTGATGCGTGAAGTGGGTGACGTGAAGCGTGTCGGCGCTGGCGGCTGACGTGAACACTGTTGAGAAGGCTGTTGAAGGCCATTTTGGCCGACGTGAACTACGCGTAACGTGAAGTACATGGATCACTACAGTATGCCACGCCCGCGCTGCTTCGCACCCACCTGACGCGCTCGCTGACACAGTGTGTGTGCGTGCCACTGCGTGCATTGGTGCAGGTACCAGACGTGCTGGTGCCGTTTGCCAACGCGCTCACGCCGCTCGTGGAGGGCATCATCGCCAAGGTTGGTTTGATCGTTCGTGTTGCATGGAGGGCGCGGCCTGCCTTGCCCTCCACCAGAGCACGATCGCCGCATCACCCGAACATGCTGGCAAACCCCGGTGTTCTTGTTTGCACTGCAGGACATGGAACGCTTCAGGGATTACGCGCTCACGTACGAGCAGAAGATGGCGGAGCGGGCTGCAGCACAGCTCTAAAACTTGCATTTATGAGTTGCGTCAATTGAGGTTGTTGTGTTCAAGAGAGTGTTCAAGAGATTTGTGATGTAGAGTTATGTAAGAGAGTCGAGAGGGTGAGTGGAGTTGGAAATCAGTGACCGCCGGCAGTTGATGTGTAACACTACCCTCTCTCAGTAAGTGGGGCCCACACCCTGTTGCACAAGAGTGAGAAAAACAGTTCTCACTCAGTTCTCACTGCTGTTCTCACCCAGCACTCTATAGAGCGATTTCTTGACCGTGGCCCTTGCACCGAGAGGCCCCATTTGGTGGGCGCCTAGATCGCAGTATTAGATCCCGCGACAGCTGCCATACGTGGCCATGCGCATGACCATGCGGAGGCGGCGCGAGAAGGACGGGGATGTGCCTGGGTTTGCGGCGTTGGCGTGTGCGGTACTCGCCGCTGTGGTGCATGTGACTCCATGCGATGCACAACCTACCTCGTCCCCTCCCCCCCCGCCCAAGCTACCCGACGATGGCAACTCTGTCAGTGCAGCGGCAATTATCGGCTATGTGGTTGTGGGCGCGTTTGCGGTGACATCTCTGTACGTGGCCAGTGCAGGTGGGGCGTGCATGCATGCCATGCGTACACGGCAGGCAGGCATGGCATGGCGTGAGTGGCATGCGCACACAACAGGCATGGCAGCTGTGGTGGCGCGCATGTGCACACGGCAGGCATGGCATAGCTTGTGGGGCGCTCGGCCGCGCACCTGTGGGCGCATGCACAGCAACAAACTGTGCAGCGTGCCTGGCGTGCTCACCCACTTCTGGCTCTCATACGTACGGTTCCACAGCTCCAGGACTTGAAAAGCAGGCACAAGGCCCACCAAAACGCAGAGCTACACAAGTAGCACACCGACACCACACACACACACACACACACACGCACAGGCGTCGTCGTGGGTATCCAGTGGCCTCGCCCCCGTTTCTGCTGCTACAACATCCCCTACAGCGACTGCCCCAGCGTCGCAAACTCGTGCTGTTCGCTGTATCGCGTCAACGTCTCGCTCGCCGTCTTCTGGACCATCTTCTTGGTAGTTTCGGCGATAGGAAGATCGATTCCACGCGCGTCGGTGTGCCTCGGCTACGTGTTGGTGAGCCCCTTTCTCTCCCTCTCTCCTCTCTCCCTCTCTCCCTCTCTCCCTCTCTCCCTCTCTCCCTCTCTCCCGCTCTCCCGCTCTCCCTCTTTCTCTCCCTCTCTCCCTCTCTCCCCCCCTCCTCCCTTTCCTCTCCCCCTCCTCTCCCCCTCCTCTCCCCCTCTTCTCCCTCTTTTCTCCTCCTCTTCTCCCCCCCTCCCCCTCTCTCCCACCTTCTCACAGGCACGCGCGCGCACATGCCAATGCTGACACGCTGTGCCCTGAGCAGGTGCACATGTGTGTCATCACGTTCCTGCGCTTCCGCTTCAACTCGGTGGCGCAAGCGATGCTGAACGTGGAGCTACCAATTGTGCAGCAGGTGTGTGTGTGTGTGTGCGCGTGCGTGTGTGTGTGTATATATGTGTGTGTGCGTGTGTGTGTATGTGTGTATTCACGTGTATGTGTGTGTGTGTGTGTGTGCGTCTGTGTGTCTGTGTCCTGGCTCGACACGCGATCGTTGACTGGTGCATCCCCGGCGTGTGCGCACCCTCCTCTCACCGCGCCTCTTCTCACCGCAACCGCCCTCCTCGCCGGCACCGCAGGTCTTTGTGGGGCTGCCGCCGCCGCCGCCGCCGCAGGCCATCGCCGACTGGTGGAACCCCCGCGCGGTCACGCGCACGGTCCCGGGGATTCCAGTATACCACATCCCGATGACTTCCTGGGTTGTCGGGACGCTCGGAGATGGTGATTGTTGTGATTGTCCGTCGTGCAAGGTGGGGTACACTAGCAATACGCCCCCCCCCTCCCCCCCGTGCACTCACCGGGGCGCGCGCGTTGCCGTTGTCGAAGAGGCGCTCGTTGATACAGCCGTACTACACCCCCAGTGCTCCAGCAGCACAACGGCAGTACGATAAATATACCCCCCCCCCTGTGTGTGCTCACTGTGGTGCGCGGGCGCGCGCAACTTGCCCCTCTGTCCTCTGGGTGGTGGGCGCTCCTCCCCGCCTGCCTGCCGGCCTCCCGCCCCCCCACACACAGACACATACACACACACACTGTGTGTGACACACGGGGTCTAATGCGCCATCAAAGGCGTCCGACGGACTGTAAAATCAACCACACACACTCACACACCCACCCTGCACGCGGCACACACACCACCAGGGCGGCCCGCTCCCACTCCCGGTGCTGGCGCGGCTCGGCCTGGGCGGCTCTGTCTCTCCGGACGCTGAGCTCGAGGCCGCGCTGCGTGCGGCGCTCGCGCGCTCGGGCAACGGCGGCGAGATCGTGATGGATCCGTGGGCCGCTGCCCATTACCGTGGTGGCCAGGTCGGCCGGCCGCCGCCGCCCCGGCAGGGCGGGCCGGCCGGCCTCGGGGGCTCCTCGCTCTCCCATCGTCCGCTCGCGGCAGCGGCTCCGGCAGCAGCGGCTGGCCCGTCGAGCAGCGGTCGCCCGTTTGTGCCGATCGCCCACCCGCTGCTGTCGCCTCGGATCGTCGACGGCGTGCCGATCGATACGCTCCGAAGCCGATCGCACCGCTACGGCTTTGGGGGGTCTGAGAACTGGCGGAGGGCGGCGTCAGGCATCGCGATGGACGGGGACGACGACAGGCCGCCAGCCGGGTCTGGTCGGTCAGGTCGGCAGCAGCAGGTTGGCAGTAGCGCTGGTGTCGGCGGCGGTGCTGTGACGGCGGACGACGTGGCGCTCCATGTCGCCACAGACATCTCGCCAGCGGCGGCGGTGGGGAGGCTGGGGGGCGGCGGCGGGGCGGCAGCAGCAGGGCCAGCAGCGCCAGCAGCGACGCCAGCGACGCCCGAGGGCAGGGCGTGGGGCTGACTGTGGCAGATGCCAGTCTGGAGCACACCACCGCCGCCGCGGGCAGTTTAGTGCCGCCTTGCACTGCTGTGGAGAGTAGGGGCGGAAAGTGGTCGTAGACAAGACTGTTGTCAGATTCGCAAGCCTCAAGTGATTGTGGCTGACCGACAATCGTGGGCAGACAAGGACCCCTACCTCCCCCTCCTGCTGCCCGGCTCTCCCAAGGTACAGCAGTAGTACAGCAATCCCATGCTGAACTTCGCGCGAAACTCCGCCCAACCACGTCCTCGCCCGCTCTCAGGCTCCTCGAATGCCGTGGCAGGCCAAAACTCGCAAGGCCGCATAGTTACAACGGTATTGTCAACGTGGATAGAAAGAAGAAAGGCCACCCTGCCATACCACCACCCCGTCGTCAGTTATACATAGGAAGTGCGCGCGTTGTGCGGTCACATGTGTGCCTACTGCCTGTGCACGTGTGGCGGCACGCCCACAGCTCTGCCCACTCAGAACTGCGCGGTCAGCTGGCGCGGCACTGGTCCCACCATCCTCTGCGCCTGCTTGAGCAGCCGCCGGTTGAGCTGGCGCTCGGCCGAGCTCATACCGACAAACTCCTCTGCGTTGCGGACCTCTACCTGTGCGGCCTGGCCCCGCACGAACGACTCGTTCTCCTTCTGATTCGCGCGCAGCGCGGCCATCTTGCGGTCCGCCGCCTCCTGCTCCTCGCGCGTCTTGTTGTCAATCAACTCCTTGAGCGCGAGCGTCTCGGCGCGCGACTCGGCCGCCTGGCGCTCCTTCTCCGCGACGTACAGGTCGCGCGACTGCTTCAGCATCGCCTTGTGTGCCTCCTTCTTCGCGAGGTTGGCCGCCTCCTTGGCCTCCGCGTCACGCTCCATCTTCTCCATGCGCTCCTTCATCAGGCGCTCTTCGCGCTCGATCATCGCGCGGTTATCCTCGAGCGCCTTCTGCCCCGCGCCCTTCACGCGCGCCTCGACCATCTTCTTGAACTGCTCCTGCTCCTCGATGCGCTTGCGGTCCCGCTCCTCCGCGAGCTTGATGCCCTCCTTGATGAGCTCGTCGTCGGCCTTCTTCATCGCGCAGTGCGCGTCCTTCTTCGTTTGGATGCGCCGCTCATTTTCCAGCTTGCTGAGCCGGCTGTTCTCCTTGACCTGCTCAAACTTCTCCGCCGCGAGCACCTTCTCCAGCGCTAGCCGCGCCTCGATGTCCGCGAGCATCTGCGCCTCCTCGCGCCGTTTCGTGTCGACCGCGGCCTGGCGCGACGTCGACGCGGCACCCATGTCCGCGATGCGGTCCTTACGCAGCTGCGCGTCCTTCTTTGCCTTGGCCGCGTCAGCGACCGCCTTGGCCGCCTTGTCCTTGACCATCTGCGACGCGATGAGGTCGGCGTCGCGCTTGCGCCCGAGCCGCTCCTCCTCCTCCAGCCCCTTGCGCTCCGCGATCTGCGTGAGAGTGCGGCAGATGCGGGAGAGCAGGGGTTAATCAACCACACAGGGGACAGTGCGACACGGACGGACAGACTCCCTCCACAGCACACCACACCGGTCCACCACAGCTAACACGGCTCACCTGTGCGTCCAGGAACGCGCGCTGCTCGGCTGACGTCATGTGCTTCATCTTCTCGCGCCACGCCTTCTCATTGTTGTACAGCTCCACCTGCACAGCAGCAGCGGGCGCGGGGCGCACACAAACAGACGCGTCATGCAGCTGCGAGATGCTCGGCATGCTAGCGCTGCGAGGAAGGAAGGCGCTCGTCCCAGGCATGCTGCTGCTGCCGCTGCTTGACGCGACCCAGTGGCCACCCACCTCCAGCGTGTCCAGCAGTGCCCACTCGCTGTTGGCCATCTTCTCGCGGTGGTGCTTCGACAGCGTGGCTGTGTGCCTCTGGTCGGGGCGCGGCTTGAACACGCTCGCGTACGTGATCTCCTCCTGGCCGCGGTTCGATGCCAGCTGCGGCAGCATGGACTTTGTCTTGCGCTGTGTCCGCTGTGTCTTGAGCAGGTCCAAGTAATTGGGCGGGGGCGTGAAGTCCGGCGGCAGAAGGTCTGGGCTTGGACCCCAATTCTCAGCAGGAGCACACTTGTGCGTGTCCAGCGACATTTCGCGGAATTTGGCGGGCGAGCGGCGGAACGAGCTCTGCAGAGGACGGGGGGGGGGGGGGGAAGGGCTCAGCTCGCGCTCTGTTGTATTGGATATCGGTTGTTGTGCATGCATGTTGTGTGTTGTTCATGTATGGGGGGCGGGGGGGGAGGGCGGGGGGGGGGGGCTCAGCGTGCGATGTATTGCATGGATGTTGCATGCAAGGTGGGTGTGCATGCATGCACGACTCCCTTCGAACGCAACACCCAGGCGCCGTGCTGAACCCACTTATGCCACCTTTGTGGTGCCATCCATTTATGGCCTGGACGCACGCGCTCGTGTTGCATGGGATGTTGCGTGTTGTGCATGCATTGGGGACACTACGTACGCAACAATCTCCAAGACGACCAATCTCGACCCGATTATGACGCCTCCGTGGTACCATCTATACATATATATGGCTTGGACGCGCGATGCTCGATGTCGAGCTGCACTCCCAACAACAACACCGCTCTGCGACGCACCGTCTTTCCATGCTCCTGCGCCAGGATGCCCATCAACCGCCGGGTGCGCTCCTCGGATGGTGCCATGCCGGTGGGTTGCAATGAGAAGCCGCGGGACCTCGACTCTGTTCGAAGGCTGGTTCGAAGAAGAAAGCTCGCTCGACCCCCCGAGGTTGGATGGACCGCTTAAATATGCACTGTTATTGTTAAATCGCCGTTGTTGCGGTTGGTTGTTAGGCGCTTGCTGAGAGCTGCAGCACCACATTCACACCCCACACAATGTCCCTCTGCACCCCCACCCTAGGGTGCACCCACTGCCCATGCATGTCCACCTTACGAGCTGATAATACATGCATGCCTTGTCCTGCCCCGTCACCACATCTTAGCTTGTGGATTGAATTCATGGGGCTGACCCACGTTGATTGAATTCGAGGGGCTGACCTGACGCCGTCCATTCATTCCAATTACAGTTGTCCGCGCGACAACCATGCCTTACTGACAGGGGAACACCAAACTATTCCACATACACACGAACCCGCCCACGCTGTGTACTTCTTTGCGGCGGGAGACATGCTGCAACATCCATGTACAGGTCTTCAGAGAAGAGGACGTCGCATGCAGACGAAGCGTTATCGCGCGTGTCTGGCGTTTTTGACCCGACAGGGCGCGGCACGTGGCTGAACTCTCTGGGTCTGTCTGGTGTCCCGCTGGAGCTTTGGAACCGAACGTGTGACCGCCGGCAGTGGATTGTAAAACTCTCATCATGTCATGGTCATCATCATGGTCATGGTCATGATCATGGTGCTTCACGCGGTGACGAAGGGACGTGCGGAGGTACTCGAACATGGTGCGTGGCAAGCATCGTTTGACTCACTCACCCTGCAGGAGATGTGCAGGTCGACACACTGTGTGAATTGAAGTTGGGGGGCAGAGACGAGTGTAGCGCCCTCTGCACCCATGACGTAGCCAACAGCGACAGTGACAGCGCCAGTCGATTGAGTTTGGGGCGGGGAGGTGGCAGACCGCGCTCAATCATGGTCACGACCCCCAAACTTCCTTGGATTGCACCGTGAACACGACCGTGTTGTGCGACATGCATGTGCGCTGTGCGTTGTGACGTGGAACTCTCATTTTTTACAACAGTGCACACAGAATAACTGTACGTGAGTCGCATGCACACAACATGACTGTACGTGGGTTGCATGCATGCGCCGCGGTGTGCGTGGGGCTTACGAATCGACAGGGCCGATCTGACAAGACACCCCCACTGATGGGGTTCGTGAGTTGTCGCTGACCGCATCACATCGCGTAGCCCCTGCGCAGCTCGTCCTCGTCGTACTGCCCGGGCGAGGCATACCCATCGTCGTAGCCGCCGTTGTCGTAGCCGTTGCCGTTTGCGTAGCCCGCGCCCACGTCCTCATCCTCAAACTCGTTGAGCACGCGCTGCCCTCCGATCGTATACTCGCCGCCGTCGCCGTAGTCGACCTCCCCGTCATCGTAGCCTCCGCCGCCCGGCTGTGTCCGGCCCATAAGCTGGTCGGGCGGAGTTGCGACGACCTCGAGCCACTCCTGGTTGAACGCCTCGAACTTGAGGTTGCGGATGCGTACCGCCCACTCCTCGTCCGTGTCCATCACGATGTCGAGGCACTGGTCCGCGACGCGCTGCACCTCCTTGTTCTTGTCTTGCAGCAGGTCGATGAGGTAGAAGACGACCTGGGGGGGAGGGTGTGGGGAAGGAGAGGTTGGGGGGGGGGGTCAAACCGGGGTGTCGGTTGCAGCCCAGGGGGAGGAGAAAGAAAGAGGGGGGAGGCTGGCCGGTAGCGACGGAGAGTCACTGTGACCTGGCCTGGCTCGGCCTGTCACACACCCAAACCATTGCAGCTTAGCCACTGGGCCTTCAATCGGAGGAGCGCAGGTGTGAGTTCCCTGCTCTACCCTCTTGCCAGACAGCGATTTGAAAGGTCGGATCTCGAAACATCAGGTCACTGGCTGGTCCCAACACATAGAACCCCGTGAGCCAACTCCTTACTGGACATGCGAAGATGAGCTGTTAAAGTCACCACTGAAACAGGCGCCCAGGAAGGATGTGGCCGCTATTAACTAAGAGCGCGGGGAGCCCAGACGGGCCACCCTGTAGTTGCGGGGACAAACTCCCACCTGCGCGTGGTTGAGCAGCGCGAGGCGCGTGTGTGTCGCCGTGGAATGAAGAACTTGTTGAACGCAAACGCTAGGATCTCACCACACACTGGCTATCGAGGAGTCAACAACACCAGCCGGTTGTTTCCAGCACGGCGGACGGCCCCACCACGCCACCCCCAGTGCTTCCTCAGAGAGGCGGTATACCGCCGTCGGTAAATCAATCCACCAGAACCCGCAAACGCTAGGATGTCAGACACACTGGCTATAGAGGAGTCAACACCACCAGCCTGTTCTCTCCGAACCCCCCCCCCCCACCAGACACACCTGCGTGTAGTTGAGGAGTGCGAGTCGCGTGTCGTCGTACATGAGGAACTTGTTGAACGCAAACGCTAGGATGTCGACACACTGGCTACAGAGGAGTCAACACCACCAGCCTGTTCCTCCAGCCTGACGGACGGCCCCACCACCCCACTCAGTGCTTCCTCAGACAGGCGGTATACCGCAGTCGGCAAATAAATCCACCAGAATCTATCCGCTGGAAGCACTGGAAGCCCCCCCCCCCACACACCTGAGTGTAGTTGAGCAGCGCGAGTCGCGTGTCATCGTACATGAGGAACTTGTTGAAGGCGAATGCGATTTGCAGCACAAACTCGTCGTCCTCCTTCTTCTCGCCCATGAGCACGAAGAGCGTGTTGACGAGGCCCGAGTGCACGAGCAGCGGCGCCGTGCCCTCGTTGCACAGCACGCCGACAAACATTACGACCTCGAGCAGGATGTCGTCGTCGACCGCGCCCGGCTGAGTGTGTGTGGTGTGTGTGTGTGTGTGTGTGTGTGTGTGTGTGTGCGTGTGTGTGTGTGTGTGTGTGTGCGCGCGTGTGTGTGTGTGTGTGGTGGCGCCGTGCCCTCGTTGCACAGCACGCCGACAAACATGACGACCTCGAGCAGGATGGCGTCGTCGACAGCGCCCAGCTGAGTGTGTGTGTGTGGGGGGGGGTCGATTTTGGCTGTAGGAATAGGTGTAGGAATGACGTATGGGACTTGTGATGATACGAGTTACCGATACCACCCTTCACAATAATTGTTAGGGCCATCACTGGACTTGGGTCTAGGCGGTGGTACTAGGACTAGAAGGTAGTCTTCGCTGGAAAGCCGATTTTACTGTTACTGTTTCTGATACGAGTTACGCGGCCGCACGTTCGGTGGTCACATACGAGTTACGCGGTCGCACGTTCGGTACCACAGCTCCAGCGGGACTTCGGGAGCGCCTGCTTCCAGACCCCAGGACATGCGAGAGGGTCGCTAGGACAGCCAGTAGGTCGTGCTTTCGCACGAGGCCTCTTGCTGCAGCCGAAAACGAGCCTCAAATCAGACCTGCGTGAGCCTCTCTCTGCAGTCAAAAACGATCCCCAAAAACAGAGCCCCGGGACTGCACCTGCGAGTACGTTGCCAGGAAGGCCAGCCAAGCTTCCGAGGAAGTCGACCCCGTCTAGTCCTCCTAGTCCTAGTACCACCACCTGGACCCAGTCCTGGCCCTGATAATCGAGGGGCAGTAGCCACCCGCCAGTTGCCTGCCAACGGGTACACGAGGCAGACACAGGCAGACACAAAAAAGCCCCCAAATACCCCCCCCGCCCCCGGAGCCCCACCTGCGAGTAGGTGGCCAGGAAGGCGAGCAGGTTGTGCTTTCGACGAGGCCTCGTCCGACAGCGACAAGATACAGAGAAAGGCACCGGCAGAAAGAAAACAAGCCGCTAAACGTGTTAACAAGGAGACAACAAGCAGCCGCAACCCCACCTGCGAGTACGTGGCCAGGAAGGCCAGCAGGTCGTGCTTTCGCACAAGGCCGAGGAAGTCGAACTCTGGGATGTACAGGTTGGCGAGAGCGCCGAGCACCTCGACAAAGAGCTCGGCGGTGATGTCTGGCGCCTTGAGCAGCGTGACCATTTGCTCGATGTAGGGCCCGAACCGGCGCTTGATGCCGACGCTGTCCACTTGCGCCATGTTGCGCAGAACCTGGAGAGTAAGGTGTGGGGTTTGGTGTATGTTTTCGTGTGGTTGGGACGGACGGACGGCAAGCACCTGCCTCCAGCAGCAGCAGTCACCTTGGCCACAGCAAGCCCTTAACCCCATCATCACCGAGGATGACCATTCCAAGGTGGCCACCATCACACGCCGAGAGGAGCAGCAGCAGCAGCAGCAGCAAGCACCTTGGCCTTGACAAGCCATATACCCCATCATCATCACACCCTCAAAAGCAACTACAACAGCAGCAGCAGCCTACTTGAACGCTACAAACCCCAGCCCAGGTGGTCTCCATCAGAACCCAACACCACCATCATCACCATTTACACCTTGAACGCCAGCTCGTCGCACGTCTGGAACCCGCGCCGGATGAGTTTGTGGAAGCAACAAACCCTACAGCCCATCATCATTGATGATGACCAGTCATGGTGGCCACACACACACACCACAGTAGCAGCGGCATCATCATCATCATCATCATCATCACCATCATCATCATCAGCAGCCAGAGCAGTTGAGTAACAGCGACAAACCCCGGACCCGTGATCCACACCCCCAGACCTAGGATGAAACCCCATCAGCAGCAGCCACCCTTAGTAGAAGCAGCAGCAGCAGCAGCACCATCATCAGCAGTCACCCACCTTGAACGCCAGCTCGTCGCACGTCTGGAACCCGCGCCGGATGAGCTTGTCGAAGCGGTCGCCCTCGCACATGACCTCGGCGTTGCGCGGGTTGGTCGTGAGGTTGACGGCGAGCGCGATGAGCTCCGGCGTGTTGCGCAAGTCCTGCGTGTGTGTGTTTGTGTGGGGAGGTGGGGGTGGGGGGGTCGCACACAGGGGGGGCGTTGGGGGGGCTATGCGTGGGTTGGTCGTGAGGCTGACGGCGAGCGCGATGAGCTCGGGCGTGTTGCGCAGGTTCTGTGTGGGGGGTGGGGTGGGGTGGGGGTGTTGGGGGGGCGTGCACACACAAGGAAGGACGGGGGCATTGGGGGGGCGTTGAGGGGCTATGCGTGGGTTGGTTTTGAGGCTGACAGACAGCGCGCGCTGAGATCCGGCGTGTTGGGCAGGTCCTGTGGCAGTGGCAGGGATTGGTTTTGAGTGTTGTGTGTGTGTGAGTGAGAATGCGGATTTACTCTGTCGCAATCGCAGCGTTCGTCACCGCGCTCATCCTCGGGGTCGCTCGTCTGCCGGTGACTGGCGTTGGAAGGTCTTCAGGCAGCCTCCACGACAACTCTGTCGTCCATGCACCCCTGAAGGGTGGGACCTGGCCATGCATCAGGCATGGGGCGCCGGCTGAGCCCCATGCAAACGAGAGCTGGACAGCCATGCACTGCCAGGCGGGGACCGTTCCAGTCAGCGCCAGTCGGCTCTGCCGGCTTGACTGGCCACAAGGCCGCTACTGTGACCCTGAGGAAGGTCCTCTCCTATATGCTCCTTGCCAGACATGTCTCTCAGAGACCGCTGTTTGGGGTAGTCTAGCCGGCGGGAGCGGTAGTCTATCGGCCGGGAGCCGGCGGTACTCTAGTACTTAAGTGTGCTGGAGTATCGGCGGGTGTCTCTAGTAGAAGAGTAGCCTGCTTAGCTGGAAACCCCGTGTTACTTGTTACTTGAGTGAGAATGAGAGTGTGTGCGTGCGTGCGTGTGTGTGTGTGTGTGTGCGTGGATGCGCGCTCACACAAGGGGGGCGCTGGAAGCCAAGGCATGAACGAAAGGGGCAAGCGCACACACACACATACACACTGAAACAGACACACACAAGCACACACACACACACACAGACACACACACACACACGGTCACACGCGCACTGCACAAACGAGAGCATCTCGTACACGCCAAAACACTGACACACACACACACACACGAGATGGCTGACTTCCTCGCTGCCTGCCTTGAGTAACACACCAGGTGCACTTCATGATGGCAGATGGCACGCTATGGGTATAATTTTCAGAGCTGGGCAGCTGGGCAGCCGGCACCGGCCTCTTTCTTTAGGGTTGAATGCGCCATCAAAGGCGTCCGACGGACTTTAAAATCGACCACAGACACATACACGCGCACCTGCACTCGCGAGAGCATCTCGTACACGCGCGGAATGCAGTCGGTGTATGTGAACATCGACTTGTACTTGTCCTCCATAGAGATGTGGTACAGCAGGCCGAGTACGACGGGCTGGAAGCGCGGCACGCCCATGAGCTCGACGCACTTGGGGATGAGCCCGTTGCGCACCATGTCGTCGCGCAGCTGTGCGGAAAGAGAGAAAGTGTGACTGTGAGAGATGGAGAGAGAGAGAGAGAGAGAGAAGAGAGAGAGAGAGAGAGAGGGGGGAGAGAGAGTGCGAGAAAGGGGCGTGGAGAAGAGGGGAGGGAAGGGGGGAGAAGGGAGGGGGGAGAGAAAGGCGGAGAGGAAAATCGTGGCGAGGGAGAGAGGGAAGAAGAGGAGAGGGGAAGGGGAGAGGAGGAAGTGAGAGAGAAGGAGAGAGGAGAGAGAGAGAGGACTGAGAGGGAGAAGGAAGAGGACAGAGGGGAGAGGAGAGAGGGAGAGAGGAGAATGGGGACGAGAGAAGAGGAGAGAGGAAAGGATAGTAGAGGGAAGAGAGGGAGATGGAATCGAGAGAGAGGGAAGAGAGGAGAGAGGAGAAGGGTAAAGGAGAGAGGGAGAGAGGGACGAGGGATGACTAGGAGAGAATAGGTGAGGAGGGAAGGGGAAGAGGAGAGAGATGAGAGGGAAGGGGCAAGAGGTTGATGCGGGAGAAGGGGTTTGGGTAGATGAGGGGCGGTAGGAGGGAGAGAGGGAGAGAGGGGTAGAGAGGGGTAGAGAGGGGTAGAAAGGAGTAGAGAGGGAGAGAGAAGGGAGAGGGGGATCGAGGGGGGGGACGAGAGTTCATCGCGCGGCTGCCGAATATATTGGTTCATATTTTTGCCAGTCAACCAGGCGTACGCCGAACCGCCTATGATAGCCCAGCACACAAACACACACAAACGCATTAGCAGCCTCCTCGCCGGAAACAGCCTAGCCGAAAGCAGAAAAATTTCACCCATTATCCCAGCACACAAAACCGCACCTGCACGTCGAACAAGAGGTTGTGCAGCACACGAAAAGCACACACAGGCAAATCCTTGAAACAGCCCAGCCCAGCGCACAAATACGCACCTAGAGGAGGCCCTAAACCTCCTAGACTCCAAGTCTTCTAGACCCTCACCTGCGTCAAACGAGAGGAAGTGCAGCAGGCGCATCGCGCTCATGACCAAATCCTTGAAACAGCCCAGCCCAGCGCATAAACACGCACCTAGAGGAGGCCCTAAACCTCCTACGCTCTATGCCTCCTAGACCCTGAAACCCGACCCGCACCTGCACGTCGAACGATAGGTTGTGCAGCAGGCGCAGCACGCTCATGAGCAGCACGTCATTGCGCACGGGAACAAACTGCGATGGGAGAGCAAGGTGTGTGAGTGTGTGTATGTGGGGGGGGGCGTGCGCGTGTGCTTGAGCAGACAGCTTGGCAGTTGAGCACGCCGTTGCGCATGGGCACACACCGCGGTTTTAGCGAGGTGGGAGGGGAAAGGGGCAGTGAGCGGTGGGTGGCATACGGAGACACACACGCGCGTGCGTGCATGTGTGTGTGTGTGTGTGTGTGTGTGTGTGTATGTGTGTGTGTTTGACCCCCCACCCACCCAAGGATACTAGCCGCTCGATTCAGGCGCTTGTTGGTCACCCGCTATTCAAAAGACATCCCAGTGCACGGGTCAGACTCAGTAACAATTGCCGGGATGTATTGCTGTTGGTAGTACACGGGGGGGGGGGG
>VFSX01000147.1:222500-226544 GCA_016618255.1 Chlamydomonas sp. UWO 241 | reverse complement strand
CGCTGCGGTAGGGGACCTAGGGGTGCGCCCACGCTCTTTACAGAGTTGGGGTTCCCTACCACCAACAGCCAGCCATCTCAGTAAGGTGCTCGGCCATACGCGCCGAGCACGGTCTTATACGCCTTTAGAGGTGTCCCTGACTGTAACATCCTCATCATCAGTTTGAACAAACCACAGGTGATGTATTAGACTTGCGACACCGGTATGGCTGGCTCCAGGGGAGAGGTTTAGATGCGTGGGTTGGCGAACTTGGCGTTCCACTGTCACATTGTGGACTGAGGTATCTCTCTGAATTGTGCATGGGCGGGCCACACACACTTGCACACACCACAGAGCGAGTTGTTTCGTTCGCCACGCCCCGTGTCGCCGGACCGTCAGTGTCGCTTCACGTGGATGTTTGGGGGGGGGGGGTCTGTTGGACGCCTGCTGCAAGAGTCCTGTTGCAACCTGGCAGCTGGCGACCTCTGATGGTGCATGAGACCTCCATGCAGCTCCCATGCAGCTCCCATGCGGCCACTACGCAGCCACCAAGCAACCCCACCTTAGCGAGCTTGTCTACGCTGCGGCACACGGCCATCTCTCCTTGTTCTCCTTGCATGCAGCTACCATAGAGCTCCCATGCGACCACTAAGCAACCCCCACCTTGGCAAGCTTGTCTACGATGCGGCACTCGGCCATCTTCTCCTTGTTCTCCTTGTAGATCGACAACTTCTTGAGGAAGGTCGTCCCGAGAATGAGCAGCTCCACGTTTGAGCGGTCGAGCATCTTGACGAGGTACACGACAACTGCGGGGGGTTAAATTGACATTGAGTTTTATAAGAAGAAGATGAAGAAGAGAATAAATGAGAAGAGAAGAGGAGAGAAGAAAAAGAAGAAAAAGAAAGAAGAATAACTGACAAGGGTCTGGTGCCAGAGGATGAGCAGCTCGGCGTTGCAGCGGTCGAGCATCTTGACGTGGTACACGACGACTGCGGGAAGGAGGGGGGGGTCAATTGGGGTTGAGAAAGTAAGGCAGGCAGAGGAGGGGAGGGGAGGGGAGGGGAGGGGAGGGACGTGTTCAAGTGCCGAGGATGAGCAGCCCCCCTGCCCCTCCCCTCCCTGCCCAACACACACACACGCGACGCGCACCGTTCTTCTTCTTCATCTTCTTTTCGATGCCCACGTCCTCAGCGAGGTTCAGCAGCAGGTAGAAGCAGAGGTAGAGCAGACGGTCCTGCTTCTGGATGAGCGCCAGGAGCTTCTTCTCTCGCTCCTGCAGCTGCACCTGCGTGTGTGTGTGTGTGTGTGTGTGTGTGCACCATGCGTGAGCAGCAGGTAGAAGCAGAGGTAGAGCAGTCGGTCCTACTTCTGGATGAGCGCCAGGAGCTTCTTCTCTCCCTCCTGCAGCTGCACCTGTGTGTGTGTGTGTGTGTGTGTGTGCACCATGCGTGATGAGGTAGAGAGAAGCAGAGGTAGAGCAGTCGGTCCTACTTCTGGATGAGCGCCAGAAGCTTCTTCTCTTGCTCCTGAAGCTGCACAGAAGCTGCAACTGTGGATGGCATAAGGCGACACCACGCGCGTGCGCACGCGCATGTGTGTCAGTGTGTGTGTGTGTGTGTGTGTGTGTGTGTGTGCGTGTGTGTGTGTTTGTGTGGCATTCAGGCGCTGGTTGGTCACCCGCTATTCAAAAGACATCCCAGTGAACGGGTCAGACTCGTAACAATTGCCGGGGCGTATTGCTGTTAGCACAGGCATTGCCAGTGCATGCGGACGGCCTCATGTAACGCTTGGCTGGTTGCTTTTGTGTGTGTGTGCGTTTGCATACACACACATCTATACGCATCGTGTATACAACACGTACGGCTGGGCCTGCAACACTGCGGGTGAGCGGTGCACCAGTGGTGTCCTTAAGGAATCCGAGAATGTCCTGTTTGCCCCCGCAACATTGGAGGAAACATGCCAAATGGCCCCGCAGGCAATTTGTTTTGCGGAAAAGTTCGAAAATTGTCGATTCGCTCCCGCAATTACCCCCCCCCAATTCCCGTTTTGCTGCAGGGCTGCGGGGCGCTAAGGACATCACTGCGGTGCACGCAGGCAACCACACCCATCTGCCCTGTCGACGCTTCGAGGGCCTTTTGTGCGAGCATTGCCGGCGAGATGCCCTCCCACCAACGCCACTACTCACAGCGCTTACCCACAGCCATGACTCACTCACTCAGCCCTTGCTCAGCCAGCCATAACTGTACTGTGGTGGATTTGTAAAACTACTCTCTCACTGTACTCAGCTATAACTGTCTCACTCAGCCATGACCAAAGCCATTATTACACCGCTACATCTGAGCCATCACCAGCCCCTACTCACAGCTACTAGCGGCCCCCACCCACCTGCCCCGTCGATGCGTCGAGCGCCTTTTGTGCAACCATCGCCGGCGAGATGCCCTCCTCTGCCGCTCGGTGCTCCGTGCGCTTGATCTCCAGGTCAATCAGGTCCATGGTGAGCGCGCCGACCTGTACATGGTTGAGGGTTAAGGGTTTAGGGTTTAGACATGGAATAGACAGGGTGTGGGGAGGATGTGGAGATACACAGACACGCAGCATGCGGGCGCTGACACAAAAAGGCATTCTACCTTAGGCGCCATATTGGTAGGCTGGCGCTTGCGCGGGCTCGCGGGCTCGCCTAGTGGAGCCCCCCCCCCCTTGACTTAAAAGTCTACACCTAGACTCACGCCCCGGGTGCCTCCGGGGCGCATACAAGTAAAACCTGTACTACCTAATGCGCGCACACACACACACCTGGTTGTCCATAATGAGCCCGTGGAACTGCGAGAAGTTGGAGATGGAGAAGAAGACCGACACGACGTTGATGCACAGGTCAATTGACTTCTTCATCTCCTCGCGCATGATGCGCGAGAGCATCTGCACGAGCGTATTGTGCTGCAGCAGCAGCTCGAAGTTCTCCGTCTTGCGGAACAGCTGCGCGATCATGCCAGTCGCGCGAACCTGTGCGAGTAGGGCGCAGCGTGCGAGTGGGGGGGGTAGTCAGGAGTGTAGTGTGCATAGGAGGGAGACAGCATCTGCTTGAGCGTGTTGTGCTGCAGCAGCAGCTCGAAGTTCTCCGTCTAGCGGAACAGCTGCGCGATCATGCCAGTCGCGCGAACCTGTGTGAGTAGGGCGCAACGCGCGAGGGGGGGGGGGTAGTCAGGAGTGTAGTGCGCATAAGAGGGAGACAGCATCTGCTTGAGCGTGTTGTGCTGCAGCAGCAGCTCGAAGTTCTCCGTCTAGCGGAACAGCTGCGCGATCATGCCGGTCGCGCGAACCTGTGCGGTAGTAGGGCGCAGCGCGCGCGGGGGGGGGGGGGAGGTGAGTCGGGAGGGCTGTGCGCATGGATGGGGGGGGGTCTGCACGAGCGTGTGCTGCAGCAGCAGCTCAAAGCTCTCCGACTTGCGGAAGAGAGCTGCGCGATTATGCCAGTCGCAGGGACATGCACGGATTGTAGGGCATGGCACAGCATGGCACAGCATGGCACAGCATGGCGTTCAGTAGGTTTCTTTCAGGGCAGAGCCCTGGAAGAGCTGCGCGATGATGATGATGATGGATATTACAGTCTGTGTGACACCAGTAATGATGTATAAGACCGGTGTCGGCGCTAGCGCCCGACACCTTAAACTCAGTTTCAGTGGGAAACTGGCTGGCTACCTGGTAGGGGTGAGGGTAAACCCCCACACGCGCGCACGCACTGGACCTAGACAGGACACTGGGCCCCCAGATCCACCCTATACCACCCAGGTAGTGACAGCAACGCATTGTTGGTGTGCGCCTGTGTTCTACTACTAGTCCCGCCGCCGCCATTGGCTCCAGCAATCTCCTCCTATAATCTGCGCCTTGGGGCAGGGAACCCCTGCGCCACAACCTCCTCACAAAGCCTAGCCGCATGTGCCTCGCTTCCCATGTTTCTCAATTTCTAGCCATCCGCTTCCATGCCCGCCTGCAATCTCCTCCACGCCCGCAAGCAATCTCCTGTTTGCCCTCAAGCAAGCTCCTCCATGCCCGCCAGCAATCTCCTCC
>VFSX01000147.1:212500-217500 GCA_016618255.1 Chlamydomonas sp. UWO 241 | reverse complement strand
GCCAGAACCAGGGCAGGCAACAGTCAGTCATCAGTCAGCCAAAAGTGAATAGTGTGCAATCCTCAGAAGCTTCCCTGGACAGAGCAGCCGCTGGCAGGCTCGTCACCCCACGCAACAGCGCAACTGGTGCACGTTCGTTGCCTCCCCTTCCACTTCTTGTGCGTGCCATGCAAACCGTGGTGTGTCGGCGCGGCCTCTGGTTGAGGGGCTTCCGGGGGGTCACTAAAGGACTCGCGTCACACCGCGCTGTGCTTGAGGGCAGACAGAGGGCCACCCGCGTGTTGCCACGCCGCGCCACCCACCCTCTCCCCGCCCCCTGCACTCGCCGCAGGCCGGCAGTGGAGGTCGACGGCCCGACCCACTTCCTGAGCACCCCACCGGGCAGGCTCGACGGAGCCACACTGCAACTGCTCGAGGCGCGCGGCTGGCGGGTGGCGAGTGTGCCTGTGAGGACTGGTTGGCTGAGCCAACTTGGCACCCGCACGCAGGCTGCGCGTGACTACCTGCTTAGCCTCGGCTTGGGGCCAGCGTAGCTGCATACAGGCGAGCGCCGTACTGACTAGCCACAGATATCTTGAGCAACTGCCCGACTCATTTTAGCGCGCTCGCCCGCTGCGACCGTTCCTGCCTGCCTGCCCCTGTACCACATGTCCAACCACTCTGGGCTGCTGCATACATAGAGAGGGTCTGGCTGCTGTAGTGAGCCTGCTGTCACGAGCTGTCATACGTGCCACACTGCGCCGGGAGAGTGCGGGGGAGAGCAACAACGGTTGAGAAGCTGCGTGTGCCCCTAGAAACATCGAGCTGCCTTGCATGCAGCCCCAGCGAGCCCCCCCCCCTTTCTCTGCAGACCTGAGCTGGATTCCTGCTGCTGCGGTCGCTGTGGCCCATGCGTGTGGCGCCGGTCACTGCCGTCGCTCCGCCAGGGGGGGCTGCCAGGCGCGAGTCAATTGAGTCAATTCGTGCGTTTACAAAAGCATTGTGCACGGTCCCTGTGCCTACTGTGTCTCCCCCCCCACCCCGGTTGCCGCGCATGGGCGCAGCGCGTGACGTGCTGTGCACGCACGGCGCATGGCGCGCCATGCGGCATGGCGCGCCATGCGGCCTCCATGCAACCTCCATGCGCGCGCCCTCCATGTGGCCACAAAATTGGATGCCAGCGTGGTGGTGCGTTGATGTGGCTCCTGCCTGCTCACAGCATGCAGCGTGGCTGTGGCTGGCGCCTCATACAGCTCCTCATGCGGCGACGATGGAGCACTCCACCTCCAGGCCGGGCGGTGGCACCCACTGCATCATCGCCTCCACGGCCTGCGAGGACAGGTTCTTCAGGTCCACCAGGCGGTGGTGCGTCCGCACCTCAAAGTGCTCGCGCGCGTCCTTGTCGACGTGAGGCGAGCGAAGAACGCAGAAAATCTTCCTCCTCGTCGGCAGCATCACCGGGCCCTTGAACTCCACGCCGGTAGCCTGGGCAACGGCCCTAATCTGAGACACAGCGCTGGCCAGCAGGACGGTGTCGTAGCCGCGCATGCGGACGCGCAGCTTGACGTTGTCAGAAGAGATAGACGCGATGGAGCCGCTGCCAGCAGTCACGTCCATGTCGTCGGCGTACTCCGAGAAGTCAATGGGCGCATCCTGGGCGTCGGACGCGGCCCTGACGGCGAGCACGGGGCGAGCAGAGGGCGCAACACGCCTGGCCGCCACCCTCTGGATGGACGGAGCGACCGCAGTGAACGGCCGCGCCACGCGCTGGGCGCTGCGCTGGGAAAGGGCCTGCATGGTGGCGGAGGGCAGCGAGGGAGGATGGGTTGCGAGGAGCGGGACGTGTTATCCTGGCCACACCTCACACCTGGCCCATGCAGGTGCGCATGCGTGCATGCGGCATATCCTCGCCTGCATACCCGGATTCATATTGGGGTAATGGAGATCGCTGCACAACCATGCAGAGATGCGCACCACCAAACAAAGACCCTGGCATTTTTTACTGGGAAAGAGCTGGGTTGCAGGGCCAAGAGAGGTTGACTGCAAGCTGGCTTGGCAGGAAGACAGTAGACCAGCACGCCAACATTACAATTGACTGGATGCCCGGGGTGCCTAGGTGCGCGTTGAGAGGAAGTATACAGACACGGCACACACACGCGCGTGAGTGAATGGCGCTAGCGTGCGAAAGTACGGCATCGCCGCTGGGGCCTCGCCAGCAGTAGGTTTAGTTGGTGTTCATGTACGAGCTCGAGTCGATCTTGTCCGGGAGCGGCTTGATGTCCACGTCGAAGCGCTCCTGCACCTGGTTCATCACAGCGCTGTCGGCCTCGGACGACACGAACGTGATTGCGAGTCCCTTGGTGCCGAAGCGGCCGGCGCGGCCGACGCGGTGCAGGTACGTGTCGGCGCCGTTGCCCTTGTTGTCGTCCGTCTCGGGCATGTCGTAGTTGATGACGATGTTGACGCGCTCAATGTCAATGCCACGGCCAACAAGGTCGGTCGCGACGAGGATGCGCTTGGAGCCCTCCCTGCGCGCGGATGGGAAGCAGACGGAGCGGGGTCAGGGGTGGGGAGGGGGGGGGGGCGCGACGGGGCGGGGCTATCACACACGCTCAGCTGCAGCGCGAGAGAGCGCATGCGTTCGCATGCAGGGCGGTCTCGCGAGTGTGCACGGGCACGCAGCGGCGGGCAGGGCAGCGCACGCACTACGCACTTGAACAGCTTGTACGTCTTCAGGCGCTCCTCCTGCGACAGGCCGCGGTGGATGCACACCGACGGGAAGTTGCAGTCGTTGAGCAGCGTGTTGAGCGCCTTCGCGCGCTGCACCGACTTGACGAAGATGACGACCTGGGGACAGGGGCGGAGACGTGGGTGGGTGGGTGGTGCAGTGAGACGGGGGGCGGGGGGGGGGGGAGAGACGCAGGCGCACCACTCGCCCCCCAGGTGCAAATGGCCACGCAGCACAGCCACGTCCCGCCCGGCTGCCACACGCGTGCGTGCTGTGGGCTTTGAATGAGCAACCACCCCCACTCGCCACGTGCAGCTCTCAACACGTGTGCACGCAGCTGGCTTTGAATGAGCCACCACCCACAGTCGCGCGCGCTGCCTGCCTGCCCCGCACACACACACACACCTGGTTGAAGTCGAGCGCGTCGAGCAGGTCGGTGAGCTTCCGGTTCTTCTCGTCCTCGTGCAGCATGATGTAGTGCTGCACCAGGCCGTGCAGCGTCAGCTTGGACTCGTCGTCAACGTAGATCTCTTGCGGCTGCGGGCAGCGAGGGGGGTGGGGGAAGGAGGGGGGTGCGGGGGGGGAGGGGGGGCGGGGCGCACGGGTGTGCGTAGTGTGGTGCGTGGGAGCTGTCAAGGGATTACCTGCTGCCCTACCCCCAGCCTCCAGACACACGGCAGTCGCACGCACATGCACAGGGCTCGCACGCACATGTGGGCACGCACATGCGCGCGTGGCGTGTGGCATGCGCGTCACACGCGCCCACGTGGCACGCACTCCCGGGCACGCACTCGTGTGCGCACCACCGCCCCGCCATCATGCTTCATTCATGCACTCCCTGGCACGGATGCCATCCACGCGTGCGCGGCTCCTCGGCGGCGGCGGCCATCCCGGTGCGGCCACGAGGACAGCCGAGCCACGGCACAGGCTCGCCACTGCCGTGTTGCGCAGCCACAACACCGCTGACCACAGCTGACCAGTTGGTTGCCATCTGCTGGTGTTGGCCATCATCGCCATACGGGCGGGCGCGGAGATGTCCCAAACACAGGTGTCCCATTGGTCTCCCAGACAGAAAACACGCGTCCCACACAGTCCCCAGCCACACTGCTGCCGCTGCCTCGGCGCTGAGCTGTGGCTGCTCCCCGGTGTGGGTTCCAGGGGGGGGACTGTGTGCGGGCCGCTTTTCGCGATGGGGAACAGGGCGTGGTGGGAAGGGCAAGCTCGGCGCGAGCGTCGGTGCTTGGCGCGCGGACGACGGCCTGGGATGCTGGATAGGGTGTGGTTGGTATGGCCAGGTTGGGACGGCCTGGAATGCTGGATTGGATGGCAGAGTGTGCTGGTGGCTGCTGGGAGGCTCAGGATCGTGGTTGGTTTTGTGTCCAGGCACTCAGGAGGCAGGCACCCCATGTGATCGCGCGTGGTGCCGCCAGACGTCGGGCACATCGCCCTCGGGGCGGCACCACTGCACTGCGCTGCCATTGCCCGCCGACGAAAGTACGCCCAGGCGACACACGGCTGTACATACGTTGGTCATGAACTTCTTGCAAACGGCGCGGATCTCGGTCGCCAGCGTCGCGGAGAACATCATGACCTGCTTGTCGTGCGGCGTCATCTTGAAGATGTCCTGCACGTCGCCGCGCATGTCTGCGGGTGGGTAGGTAGGGGGGGGGGGGTCAGTGGTTGTGGCAGAGCAGAGAGGCGAAGGGGGGGCGCTTGCATGGGATCTTCTGGCGGTCGAAGCACGCAGATGCACCCAGCCCGCACATGCGTGCGCATGCATGCATGCGCCACTCACCCAGCTTCTCCAGCATCTTGTCGCACTCGTCGAGGATGAAGTGGCGCACGGTTGCCAGCTTGAGCGCGCCCTCCTTAGCGAGCTGCGCAAGATGAGTGTAGGAGGAGGCACATAGGGTGTCAGCCACGAGAACATCCCCTCTGCTCCTACCCCATCCGCCATAGTGCATGCGTGCGCCCGCGGACGCATGTAGCCACACACCTGCTTGATGCGTCCGGGTGTGCCGACTACGATGGACGGGCACTCCTTCTTCAGCAGCTCCTTATTCTGAGAGAGAGAAGGGGTGGGGGGGGCATCCATCGTCACAGCGCCAGCGCCAGCATGGAGGAAACACTGCATGGCCCCAACCCTGCATGCCACGCACCTCGGAGATGGGCATCCCGCCGAAGAAGTTGGCGACCTTGATGTTGCGGAAGCGAGCGGAGAAGCGCTCGAACTCGTGGCAAATCTGCGGGGGCATGTGTACATGTGACCAACATTCAACGCGCGCGCCGCGGG
>VFSX01000147.1:147500-207500 GCA_016618255.1 Chlamydomonas sp. UWO 241 | reverse complement strand
ATGATCTGACTGACTACGAGGACGACGTGGAGGCGAACTCGTTCAACATATACCGGGGTGGGCGGGCGCACACGTGTTTGCGGTTGGGGGAGGAGGAAGCGGGGAGCGGGGGGCGAATGCGAACGTCGACAGCTAACAATAAGGAGCGCTATCCACCATGAGAACAAAATTTTAGCTGCCTTATTGATCCCCGCGTGCAGGCTTCATCTGGCTGTACGGCCGCGACGCGCAGCTCAAGCTGGTCGAGCTGATCAGCGAGCTGGAGGTAGGGGGTGGGCAAGCTCGCCGCAGTGGGACAGGATTGCGGCCATGGGGTCATATGGTCGAGTTGGGGTCTCGTGTTTGTGGGTTTTCAGAGAGCTAGCCGCAAGCGAGGACAGGGAGAAGTAGGTAGGGAGGGGGAGGGGGCCTTAAGCGGGGACAGGGCGAAGTAGGTGGGGAGGGGGGCGCACGCACCGGCACACACGGGCTCTCTCTCTCTCTCTGCTCATCCGAGATATGCCAGTAGCAGCTCAAGCTGGTCGAGCTGATCAGCGAGCTGGAGGTAGGGGGTGGGCGAGCTCGCTGTGGTGGGACAGGATTGCGGCCACAGGGTCATGTGGTCGAGTTGGGGTCTCGGGTGAGCGCACCGAAACCAATGTCGTACTCTGGGTCGATGGACGCGGTACTGTGTTGCAGACAGCAATGAGTCCTCTGGGCGCCGTCAGGCGCTGCCTTTATGAACCACTACACTTGTGTGACGTGTCAGGATGTGACATGTTTGTGGGTTTCAGGGGGCTGGCCGCATGTGGGAACAGGGAGTAGGTAGGTGGGGGGGGGGGGGCGCATGCACCAGCACACACACGGGCTCTCTCTCTCTCTCTCTCTCTCTCTTTCTCTCCCTCTCTCTCTCTCCCTCTCTTTCTCTCCCTCTCTCTCTGTCTCTCTCGGCTCACCCGATACATGTCAGTAGGGTGTGGACTGACGTCAACTCTGGCCTGCCAATCGACCCTGCGGAGGCGGAGCACGCGCGGCTGCTGGCTGCGCTGGACGCCCCCACGCGTGCGCACTACTGGGCGCGCCACGCGGACGCGAGCGAGCAGCCGGGGTCTGGGCGCTGGGCGTTCCCTAGCCCCATCTTCGATGAGGCCGGATTCAGGGAGATGTGTGCCGAGCACGAGGCGGCTGGCGGGGGTGTCGGGCAGCAGCGGCCGGGCGGCGGGCGCATGCCGTGAGGAGTTGAGGGGTCGCTGCAAGTTGAGGGCCCTGCGGGGAGAGCTCTTGGGTGCGGAGGGCCCTGGGGGGAAGTTGAGTGCCCCGGGGGGAGAAGACTTGGGTGCGGCTGTGGGGCTACGTGGCCTTGTGGGCTCTCCTGTTTCAGCCCCCCTAGATGTGTAGTCTAGGCCTTAATCATGCCCCGGGGGCCTCAGAGTGCGCACATGCAAAAACTGTTAAACAAGCGTTTGCTGCCACTGCGGTAGGGGACCTGGGGGCGCGCCCACGCTCTTTACAGAGTGGGGGTTCCCTACCACCAACAGCCAGCCATCTCATAAAGGTGCTTGGGCCATGCGCGCCGAGCACGGCCTTATACGCCTTTAGAGGTGTCCCTGACTGTAACATCCATCATCATCAAACCTGTGGCTGTGGGAGAGGCTGCGGGAGACAGCAGTGGAGCGGTCGCCGAAGGGAGAAGGGGGGGGAGGGCGGTCTGGCTGCTGCGGGAAACGGCTGTTAACGTTGCGATAGGCTCGGGAAGCGCGGAGCTGCATCACTTGCGCTGCAGAAACGAAACAAAGCTGAGCTGCTGAGAGCAAGAAGGAAGAGGGACTAGGTGTTGCAGGTCTACACCCTGTCCCTCTCTGTGCTCCGCAGCAGCTACAGCCGCTACAAGAGCAAGCAGCCACCCAGCACCCACCCAACACCTGTGTTGGCTGCGTGGCTTCGGTGCCGCCTGAGTCACACCTGTAGCAGCTGCATCTCAACAGCCAGCTCAGCAAGCTCCAGTGGTTGGGCGCTGCGAGCTGCCCCTATGACCACTGACACCCCACCTAGAGGGACACCAGCCTCTCAGCCAGCGAGTCCTGCGCAGCCTGAAGCTTGGCACGCTTCAGCCCGGCCTCCTTGGCGATGAGGCCGTACGTCTCCATCGCGTGCACCCACAGGCAGAGGCCCACAGCAGCGGCCTACACCTGTGCAGGGGTGACAGAGGATGCGTGCAGGCAGGGAGTTAGGAGGAAGGCTATGATCCCTTCACAGGGGAATGCAGGGCACAGGGAAGTTTATGGTCAGCCCGCTGACAGCTTACAGAGGGCTGCTTACTAGGTGACGGACCAACTCACCGTGCGGATCTTCATCGGCGTGAAGTCCGGGTTGGACGTGAACTTGACAATCTTCTTGAGCAGAGCGCTGTCGAGGCTGTTCTTGTCGAAGTCGATCAGCGTCTGCATGAAGTTGGCGTCGCCGGCCCATGGGGGCGTGTGCTTGAGCACCATCTGCACTGCTCAGCGCCGGCATGGCCTTGGCCAGGTCTGTCTGCACCTGCGTCGCGATCGCGTTGACCTCCTTGCCGATCTTGGTTGCCTCGGCGTTGACCTGCTTCTCCTGCTCGTCGGCCATGCGCTTGTGTGATCCTGACCAGCAGCTCCTCGCAGTCGATCTTGGCCTGAGGTTGGAATCTAGCCCTCATCGGCTCCATTGCCCCCCACCCACCCACTTCCTCCCTCCCTCATCAGCTCCCCTCAGACTCACCCTTCGCCCAGCTCCCCTTGTTGAAAAGCGGGCCGGCGTTGGAGTGCTGTCATCCCTGTCGGCACTCAGCGTCCAGCTCAGCACTCAGGCTCCCCCCAGCTTCCTCCTCCAGTGGACAATCCCCCTCGATCGTTGAATCTCGCCTGCTGATTGACCCTGTGAAGGCGGAGCACGCGCGACTGCTGGCCGCTCTTGACGCTCACACGCACGACTGGGCCACGCAGACGCGAGCGAGCAAGCCAGGCTCTGGACGCTGGGCGTTTCAAGCCCTGACTTCAACGGGTCTGCGTTCAGGGAGACGAGTGCTGAGCACGAGGCGGCGGGGGGATGCTGTGATGGCTGCACTGGCAAACTTGTACCAAATCCGGTCAACTTTGAACGTATGCTTCGGGGAGTTTGGTTTCCAGTATACGTGTGAGAAAATGCCCTTGTTTCTGCCCCTCCCCATTCTCCTGGTCACCCCCAGGCGAGCGCTGTAAAAGGAGAAACTAGGGGAATTCTAGTCGATGGCGATGTGCGCAGGGGAGCGGGAAGTGGATGACTGGTGTTCGGGTGCGTGCCATGGAGTCCTGCGGGCTCGTACATGTACAACCTTAACCCGCATGCGTGTTTTAGTGTGGACAGTGGTTTATGGGCAACGGGTGTTGCATTCGTCTGCAGCGAGGTGTGGGAAAGGTGTGCGTGTTACGAGTCGTGAGATGTGGTGTGTGTGTGTGTGCGTGTGCGTGCATGTGTGCATGCGTGTGTGCTTGTGCATGTGTGTGCGTGTGTGCCGGCGTGCATGTGCGTGTGTGTGCGTGTGTGCCGGCGTGCATGTGCGTGTGTGTGTGTGTGTGTGTCTGTGTGTTTTACACCCTATGTGTGTGTGTGTGTGTTACTCACAACAGGCCAGCACGCAAGACTCCAAATGATGATGAGAGTTTTACAATCCACTTCTGGCGGTCACACGTACGGTTCCAAAGCTCCAGTGGGACTTAGAGAATCAAGGCTCAAGGCCCACAAAAGGTCAAGCTACAAGTAGCCCACGGTAACGCCATCCACACTTGGTGGCGGGCGCCAAGCAAGCAGCACCACTGTGCAGGCTGCACACCCAGCCCCTCAAATGGCCAGAGGGCGGACCCAAGGTATAAAACCATGAAGGGACCAAAAAGCCCTCCCCAGACCACCGGAAGCGGGGCTAGTAGCACACCCGCCGCAGCACTCTACTCAGCGACCACACCGCACCCGCCACCGCACGCGTGTGGCGCCACCTCCCCTTCAAAAACACCCCCAGAGGGAATGCCATCTAGCAAGCAGGTGCAGGCACCCGCTCGCCGTCAACGACGAGGCGCGCGCGGTGGAACTGCGCCCGCTTCCCCGCAGCCTTGGCGGCGAGGAAAGCGGGCCACAGCGCCCGGTGCTGCGCCTCCTCGCGGTCACTGAGGACGTCGAAGACGGCAGCCGACGGGTCCACGTCGCGCAGGTTGCGGCGGGAGCGCACGACGGTGTCGGCCACAGCGTCAGACGCCACGGTAAAGAGCACACGTAGCACGCCGCCCCGGCGCGGCTCCACACCAATGCCCCCGACGGCAGGCTTGGCGTTGAGGAACGACGCGGACACGACCCCGCCACCAGCCGGCCTATCCCGGCCAGAGACGTCGTGCACAAAGCGCACGAGATTCATAGCCAGGCAGACGGGCAGGCTGACGCCGTCCACGGCGGCTGCAGCAACCCGCACAGCCGCCGCCGCCACCGCCGTCTCCTCGGAACCATAGCAGTCACTGAACAGCCGCCTCACATGCCGCGTGGACCCCAAGTAGGAGGCGTCGCGCAGTGCGCCGCGCACGATCCCGTCGCGCGCCATCTGGCCTTCAGAGCCATGGCCCGCTATGAGCCTGGTGGCGGCTGCCACAGGGATGGACAGCACGTGGCTGCGGCACAGCGACGTTTCGCCCACACGCGCGGGCAGCCCCCCCCGGCGGGAGGGGCCGCGCGCAGATGCGGCACGCGCGGCGCCCGCCGCGGCAGGCCGCTCCGCCGCCGGCGCGCCCGCTGCCGACGCCACAGGGGCGGCAGCAGCAGCGGGCCGGGCAGGCTGAGCAGCCTTGGCAGCAGGCGCCGCGCGGGGCGCACTGTGGGCCGCATGCGGCACTGCATGCGGCATCTGCATGGGCGCCCCGGGGACGCGGCTCACCAGGAGGTGCACCAGGTCCACGAGGGACGCAATCTGTTGCGTCTGCGCCTGGACCACAGCGAGCACCACCGCGAGGGCGTCGCTGCTGTGGCCGGCGTCGGCAATCTGTGTCGCGCCCACATGCGTCGGCGCATTCTGTGGCTGAGCGCGCGCGCTCGCCTCCCTGTCCACCAGCCCGCCTACCAGGCCTCTGAGGTCAGCCTGCCCCGCCAGGATGGCGCGGAGGGGGTCTGTGGTGTCGGCCGAGGCCGAAATGTGGTTGCTGGCGCCTCCATGCATGTGTTGCGCAGCCTCCGCGTATGTGGCCGCCCCCAGCGCCCCAGGGAGCGCCGGAAGCTGGTTCTGTGTCTCACCGACGCACGCGCGGTGGCGTGGCGGGGAGTCTGAGCCGGGGGCACCGCTGCTCACCGAGTCTGTGACGGTGGCCGCGCGGGCGACTAGCGTGCCGGCGACCTCGCTGTGTTTGCGCGGCTTAGAGCGCGTCATGGTTGGACATTCAGATCCAAAGGGCAAGTGCTGGCCTGCGAGGCTATATCACTTGCCTTGGATTGTAAAACTCTCATCATCACTTGCGTAGGAACTAACACTACGCGATGTCGGCGCACACGAAAAAAACAAAAACGTGCAATTTCTTGACATCTCATTTCGGCTCGGATGCCCATCTTGGATGCACTGTGCGTGTGGTGGGTGCTTGCGGTATTATAGGATACACGAACATTTCCGGCAGCCCCATGTGGCCGTGGTCCAAGTGACTGTTAAATCGGCCCGCCCAAAGACCACCGCCCCCCTACTCCCCGCTCTCTCGTGATAAAATTAATTATTTCCTCATAGAAATTGACGATAGTCAAGGCGTCTGACGTCGGTAGGTGATCAGGAAGTCTGGACTAGAATCTTATCCACTGTGGAGCGGTGTGGCATGCACCAGCCGCCGGCCATGGTCGACCATTTCGCTGCTGACGCCCCCACGTCGCACGCCTCGCACTCTCCGCTGTCCAGCTAGCCAGCCACCATGATTGCTTCCAGGAGCCTTCGTGCGTCCGCCTCCCGCCCAGTCGCGGCCGGCGCGCGCGTGTCCGTCCGCCCCGTTGGCCGTCGTGCTCTGGTCTGCCTGGCCAAGAAGAACCCAGTGGTGAGAGAGGGGGCGGGTTGGTGCGGGGTGGGTGGGGGGGATGAGTGCATGCATCATATGGAAGGAAGGGCCCATGCACACAGGGAGGTCCACCGTCGGCCCCTCCCCGCTGCCGGGAGGAGCAGCAGGACAGCATGCATGCAGGGCCTGTAAGGTGGATCCTCCCCACAGCGTGCATGCAAGGCCTGCACGGCAGGCTACTCCCGCCATCGCATGCGAGGCTACTGCATGCGAGGCCGGCTCCGCATGGGCGTGCACATACACATGCACGCGCACACACACACGCACACAGAGCGAGTCCTACGCCAAGGCGCTTATCGACCTCGCCGAGGAGAAGGGCAAGCTGGAGGCCATCCACGCGGACGTGGACGCTGTCGCTGGTCTGCTCAAGGACAACGCGCCCCTGTGCGAGCTGCTCTCCAACCCCGTGGTGGAGGACTCGAAGAAGCGCGCTGTGCTGGCCAAGCTGGGCAAGGAGGCTGGATTCCAGTCCTACACCGACAACTTCCTCAACCTGCTGCTGGCGAAGGACCGCCTCAACAAGCTCGACGAGATCTGCGAGAGCTTTGAGGACCAGTACTGCAAGCTGACCGACACGCAGGTCGCCGTCGTGCGCTCCGCCGTGAAGCTGGAGCAGGAGCAGCAGTTCCTGATCGCCAAGAAGCTCCAGGAGCTGACCGGCTCCAAGAACATCAAGCTCCGCCCCACGATCGACGAGAACCTCATCGCCGGCTTCGTCGTTGAGTACGGCTCCAGCCAGATCGACATGTCCATCAAGGGCCAGATCGAGAAGGTGGCAGAGCAGCTCAAGACCGAGATGACCGCTCGCCTGGCGTAGGCGCTAGGGACCCAAGCAACGCAGGCCATTTAGCGGCTGCGTGGACGGTGGGGGGACGGAAATGCGCCGGCCCGGACAGTGCGCCGCCGCCGCAGGCGGTGCACTTGTTTTCATTGAGGCGCACGCGGACAGACAAGTGCCTAGCCGTGTAAGTGGTCCGTTTGGGGGGAAACAAGTCGAGGAGGTGCCTACTGAGCGTCAAGCATGTCGCGACTCGCAGCCCGCTTTTTCAGACGCACTAGGGCCTCTCCTGGGGCAGAGGGAGGAGGGATAACTCGACAATGCCGCCTCCAGACCTGCTTCCAGGCCGCCCACCTGCTTTCAGCCCGCTCACCTGCTTCCAGCCCATCCACCCACCCCGGGGCTGGCACGCCACCTTATGTCTCACGGGCAAACAAACACCGCGCATCGTGTGGTGCCGCCCCCCTCTCCCAAGAGAGCACAACACAATCACTGCAACCTGCCGTTAACACGCCGGAGGGAGGCGGGGACGAGGAGGGGGGGGCAATCGATATGAATACAACACACGGCTGAACATAAGCGTTTCTTCCATCGTGCGGTTCTTATAAACTACTCTCTGCAGCGAAAGCCCCCGACCCACCACCGTACCCCCCCCCTCTCCGTGCCCTGCCACCTCCTAGCTGGCACCGAAGATGTGCTTGACACGGCACAGCAACGAGTCGGCGTTGGGGTCGTACGGGTTGTCCTTGGATGGGATCTCCAGCACCGCGGGCACGGCCTGTGCGGGGTGTGTGTGTGTAGGTGTGTGTGTGTGGGGGGGGGGGGAGGTGGTGAGCCATCGGGGCAAGCCGCAGGCGTGGTGCCCCCCCACAGTGCCTGTCTAGTGGGGCGCCAGCAGCTTGCTCGTGTGATGCGGTCGAGGGGCCAAGGGGATTCATTGCGACCGCAGGAGTGTGCGGCAGGTGGTGCCCAGGCAGCGCCACGCTCACGCAGGCGTGCTCCTCTCATGCGCGCCCGCGCATGGGCGCGCGCCATGCAACCCGCCCATGCGCAGCGGCAACACCCATCCACCCCCGTCCCTGCGCACCTTCTGGTGCTGGTCAACCGTGAGTCGGATCATGTTGGCCACGTTCTGGGAGATGAGCAAGATCGCGATGTCCTCGCGCGCCACAAACTCCTTGAACGCCTGCTCTATCTGCTTCGTGGTGGTCTCTGCGGGCGTGGCACGGCGTTGCATGCGGCTCGAACGCCCATGCTCGGCGATGCACACGCGTGCGGGATGTGCATGCTCCCTGGCACTCACTGGAGTCCACCACGAGGTAGTTGGTTTTCTTGCGGATGTCCACGTTACCCACGCCCGAGAGCAGGAACCCGGTGATGGTGTCCTGTGTGTGCCAATGACCCGTGCGTGATGGCCAGCGGTGGGTGGGCATGCGATCAGCATACATGCATGCGCGCATGCATGCGTGCTTCAGCACCTCGTCGGCGATTAATGCGACCAGAGCACCACCGTCCATCAACGCGCCGCTCTTTTCCCCCATTTTTCAGGGACAAGACGAGCCCAGGGAGCTGCAGGGGCCTCTGGAGAGCTGTGAGCTGTGAGCTGTGAGCTGTTGTGAATGAGTTCCACACAATGCCACGCACACCACAATAACGCGTCTCTATCCCGCACCACCTATATCCGCCCATCATCTTTCCTCCGCGTGCTTCATCAGTGCAGGAGGCTGTGTGAGCGTCCCCCCCCTAAACATGGCGGAGGAGGCGAGCGCCGTGCCACGGCCACCGGTCGACCCAGCGGCTTTGGAGGAGGCGGAGAAGGCAAAGGAGGAGGCCAACCTGGCGTTCAAGGGTGAGGCGGTGGTAGAGGAGCGGGCAATCGCCAGGCTGCGGCTGCACGCGGTGGGCTTCTGGCCCACAGGCGGCGCCACTGTCGCTGCACGCACGCGCATGCTGTGGCCCGCTGCATACTTCACCCATTAACGTGTCCAATGGGACCGCCCCGCAGAGAAGCACTACACGCGCGCGATCGAGGGCTACACTCGTGCCATTGAGTTTAACCCAACCAGCGCGGTGTACTACTCCAACCGTGCCATCTGCCACATCAAGCTTGAGGCGTATGGGGCGGCCATCTCCGATGCCACCAAGGCGATTGAGCAGGACCCGGCGTACGTGAAGGTGGGCTGTCACTCAGATCGCGGCGAGATCGCGGCGGCCCATGCATGCGCCATGCGCGCGCCATGCAGAGCCCCAAACGCCCCCCCCCTTCCCCCCCCGCTGCAACGCAGGCGTACTACCGCCGCGGCGATGCCAACTTTGCAATGGGCAAGTTCAAGGCCGCCCTCAGGGACCTGCGACTGGTGGGTGCGCAGTTGCGTGCGTGCGCGCATTGGTTTGGTGCAGCGTCACGGCCGTAATTGGGTGTCGTCAACCGCCAGGCCTCTCCCTTGCGCGCGTGACACAGTGTCACACCCTGCCGTGCATACTGCAGCCCCACCTTTGCCCACCCACCCACCCACCCCGCGGCTGCACTACGACCTCGATCTGTGCATCCTGCCATGCCTGCCATGGTCGTCCTGTGGGTTAAGGTGTCGTGGATGCCGGCACCGTGGTCGCAGCCCCGCACGATGGCAACACACTTCGCACACACACACACACATGGTGCTGACTATCTAGGAGCCACCCGCCCTGCCCTGCCCTTCGCACGCACAGGCCGCCAAGGTCGTCCCGAGCGACGCGGGCCTCCGCAAGAAGCTGTCCGAGTGCGAGAAGGAGGTCAAGCGCCAGAAGTTTGAGGACGCGCTCGCGACGCCGGACGAGCTGGTCGTGCTGGCGAGCAGCCAAATCGTTCTGGAGGATATGCCTGTAGAGGATGGATACAAGGTGGGTTGGAGAGAGGGGCGGGAGAGAGAGAGAGAAGGGAGGAGGAGAGGGGCAAGGGAGAGAGTGGGCAAGGAGAAGGATCGTGCTCACGAGCAGCCAAATCGTTCTGGAGGGCACGCCTGTTGAGGGTACCAAGGTTGGAGGGGGGGGGGAGAGAGAAGAGACCAGGGAGAGAGTGGGCGAGGGGAATGATCGTGCTCGTGAGCAGCTTAAACGTTATGGTGGGCACGCCTATCGAGGACGGGTGCAAGTTGGGTGGGAAAGAGGGAGAGAGGGAGAGGGAAGAGAGGGAGAGAGAGAGGGAAGAGAGTGAGAGGGAGAGAGGGAGAGGGAGGGAGAGAGTGATTAGAGACAAGGGAGAGAGTGGGCAAGGGGAAAAATCGTGACTGAGCAGCCTGAACATTCTGGTTCTGGACGACACACCTGTTGAGGACGGGTGCAAGCTGGGTGGGAGGGAGAGAGACAGGGAGGCAGGGTAGGCAGGGAGAGGGGCAAAGAAGAGAATGCGCAAGGAGAAGGATCCTGCTGGGAGCAGCCAAGTCGTTGTGGAGGGCATGCCTGTTGGGGACGGGTGCCAAGGTGGGGGAGGGGGAGGGAGGGAGGGAGAAGGATCGTACTCTTGGAAAAAAAATCAAGTGTTGTTGGACCTGCCTGTGAAGACCGGGTACAAGGGCTGGCGGGTGGGTGGGTAGGAGCAAGAGAAACAGAGGGAGGCAGGACAAAGGGGGCTAGGCAAAGGACGCGGCGGTGACGCAGGCAGCAGCTGCACACGAGGCGGCTGCTGGCACAAGGCGTGCCGAGGGACGGCATGCAGGCTGTGCATGTGGCGGCACACTGCTACTGCTTCAGCCTCGCCCTGCTGTTGTGCCAGCCCCTGTGCGCATGTTGCACACATCAGTGTTTCGTTAGCCAACCCGCAACCCGCAAACCTGCAACAGCAGGTTGAGATTAGCAGGTCTGGTCTGGCGCCGCAGGTTGAAATTGCGCAAAGTTCGACCCGAATAGCAGTAACAGTAACAGTAACACGGGGTTTCCAGCTAAGCAGGCTACTCTTCTACTAGAGACACCCGCCGATACTCCAGCACACTTAAGTACTAGAGTACCGCCGGCTCCCGGCCGATAGACTACCGCTCCCGCCGGCTAGACTACCCCAAACAGCGGTCTCTGAGAGACATGTCTGGCAAGGAGCATATAGGAGAGGACCTTCCTCAGGGTCACAGTAGTGGCCTTGTGGCCAGTCAAGCCGGCAGAGCCGACTGGCGCTGACTGGAACGGTCCCCGCCTGGCAGTGCATGGCTGTCCAGCTCTCGTTTGCATGGGGCTCAGCCGGCGCCCCATGCCTCATGCATGGCCAGGTCCCACCCTCCAGGGGGCATGGACGACAGAGTTGTCATGGAGGCTGCCTGAAGACCTTCCAACGCCAGTCACCGGCAGACGAGCGACCCCGAGGATGAGCGCGGTGACGAACGCTGCGATTGGTGAAGCGGATTTACTCTGTGTTGCCTCGGCGGTCGCCACCGCTGAAGCCGTGATGGTAGCCCGCCTCCACGGGCAGCCATCTTGACCAATGTCCAGCATGCATTGACGGGCGCCAGCTCCTCCGCTCGTCGATCAACTCGTCGAGATCGGTGCCGCATGGCGTCCTGCATGGGGGGAGGATAAGGGCCGTCTCCCAGCACGGGCCGCGGCAGCGCCGCGGCTACTCGCCAAGCCATGGCAGCGCCGGGCAAGCCGCTCATGAAGTGTTCCACCGAGGGGCAGCCTAGCAGGAGCCGGGCCAGTCGTATTTTACCCCGCTCGTCAGCGGCACAGAGATCCTCGTCACCAGCAGCGCCGCATTGCTGGGTCCAGGGCTCGGCGACGAGAACGCGCCTCCGTTAATCGAGCCCCAAATCGACCCGAATAATGTAAAAAATTACATTTCCACACCCTTTTAGCTAAAAAAAATACCTCCGGCGGGTTCCGAAGGGGGAGTGAGCCGTGAGGTCTGGGTTGAGCCAACATTTTCCCAAGATGCGTCGTGGAACCACTGACGCACATGCGAATGGCGGCACGCTCGACCCCTGGTCTGAACTAGCCAGCCTTAGTCTCCTGTTGCCTCAGCTGACCCATGCTGCCTCGCTGCCACTGCTTCCCCCTGCTCCCGCACACACAGGGGCCGCGCATGTCGGGCTCCCAGGCCAACGGCTACACGATCGACCTAGAATTCGTCAAGGCGATGCTGGCGTCGTTCAAGGAGCAGAAGCTGATCCACAAGCGCTTCGCGTACGAGATTATCATGACGGTGGGTAACGCCTGAATCGCTAGAATTCTGACCCCCCCCCAGCACCGCCACACAAAAATGCCTGAACGCCTGAATCGCGAGAATTCCGACCCCCCCCAGCACCTTCACACAAAAACGCCTTGACACCTGAATTGCGAGAATTCTGACCCCACCCCCCCGCACCAAAAACACAACACCCCCTCCCCCTGACACCCCCGCGGACGCAACACCCCCCACACAGGCGCTGGAGCTCTTCAGGCAGCAGCCCGCGCTCGTGGACGTGCCAGTGGCGGACGACGGGCACTTTACGGTGGGTGGGTGGTTTGGGTGGTTGGCTGGCTTCCTGGGGTGGGTGGCTGGCTGGCTGGCTGGCTTGCCGGGGTGGGTGGCTGGCTGGCTGGCTGGTGTGGGCTGGAGGGGGGGGGGGGGTGAACATGCGGTCGATGCCATCAGCGCTCGCAGACGTGCCAGTGGCGAACGACGGGCACTTTATGGTGGGTTGGGGGTGGCTGGCTGCCTGCCTGCCTGCCTGGGGTGGGTGGGTGGCTGCCTGACTGCCTGGCTTCCTGGGGTGGGTGGGTAGACAGGTGGCAGCTGGTACACATGAGGTAGTTAGGGTAACATGAGCCATCAGCGCTCATACCAGTGGACGAACCAGTGGCGGATGGCGGGCACTTGTGGTGGGTGGGTGGTTTGGGTGGCTGGCTGGCTTGCCGGGGTGGCTGGCTGGCTGGCTGGCTGTGCCTGCTGGGGTGCTGGGTGGGTGGCTGCCTGGCTGCCTGGCTTCATGGGGTGGGTGGGTAGACAGGTGGCAGCTGGTGCACATGAGGGAGTGCGGTAATCACGAGGCCATCTGCGCTCGTGGACGAACGAGTGGCGGACGACGGGCACTTGACGGTGGGTGGGTCGTGGCTGGCTGGCTGTGCCTGCCGGGTTGCTGGGTGGGTGGCTGCCCGGCTGCCTGGCTTCCTGGGGTGGGTGGGTAGACAGGTGGCAGCTGGTTCACATGAGGAAGTGCGGTTTACATGAGGCCATCAGCGCTCGTGGACGTACCAGTGGCGGACGACGGGTACTTTACGGTGGGTGGGTGGGTGGTGGCTGCCTGGCTGCCTGGGGTGGGTGGGTAGACAGGCGGCAGCTGGTACACATGAGGTAGTGCGGTGAACACGAGGCCATCTGCGCTTGTGGACGTACCAGTGGCGGACGACGGGCACTTTACGGTGTTTAGGATTTGGGGTTTAGGATTTTGGGTGGGTGGGGGGTGGCGTCGCCGCATTCGCACTAGCTTGGAGAAGATGGCCGGCGGCCCTATAATCAATACGACCGCACGCATGCGCTGCCGCGTGCGCCCAAAACAGGTGTGTGGCAACGTCCACGCGCAATTCTACGACCTGTGCAACATCTGGGAGCTCAACAGGCCAACTGTTAAACCCTCAACCCTGAACTCCAAACTGCAACCTAAACCATGAGCCCCAAACCCTAGCCCTTGAACCTCCAAACCCTACAACAACAAAACAGGTGTGTGGCGACGCGCATGGGCAATTCTACAACCTGTGCAACATCTTTGCTCCGTCCGTCAACCCTGAACCCCAAATCCCAAACCCAAACCCTAAACCCACCCCCCACCCCTCTCCCCCCAAAAAGGTGTGTGGCGATGTGCACGGGCAATTCTACGACCTGTGCAACATCTGGGAGCTCAACGGGCCGCCGAGCGAGTCCAACCCGTACCTCTTCAACGGCGACTTTGTCGACCGCGGGTCGTTCTCGGTTGAGGTGGGTGGTCTGTCAGACGACTTTGATGGCGTGTTAAACCCTTTGATGGCGTCGGACTTTGATGGCGTAGTAGACCCTTTGATGGCGTAGTAGAGGTTTGTCTGTGCGTGTGTGTAGTGTGTGCGTGCGTGTGCGCGCGTGTTCAAGTGCTTGTACCCAGCCAGCCACCCAAATTAACCACCACGACCACCACAACCACCAACCATCCAAACCAACAACCACCGCAACTTACTAAAAACCAACCTCCCAGTCAACCACCCCAACCACCAAAACCACCACTCCGCCCCCCCAAACACCCCAAACCTCCCCTCAACTAGTCACATGCAGGCCATCCTGTCGCTGCTCGCGTTCAAGTGCCTCTTACCCAATCAACCGCCTGAACCAACCAACCACAACCACCACAAGCAACCAACCAAAGGGCCACCTGCCGCAACCACCCCAACTAACCTCCCCACCCCACCCCACCCCCCCACCCAAACGAAGGTCATCCTGTCGCTGCTTGCATGCCAGTGCCTCTACCCAACCAACCGACCACCCCACCTCACCAAACGCAGGTCATCCTCTTGCTGCTTGCGTTCAAGTACCTCTACCCAACCAACCACCACAACCACCACAACCACCACAACCAACTAAACCAAAGGTCATCCTGTCGCTGCTCGCTTTGAAGTGCCTCTAACCAACCAACCGCCCCATCTAACCTCCCCCCACCACCCAACCAACCAAACGAAGGTCATCCTCTCACTGCTCTCGTTCAAGTGCCTGTACTCAACCAACAGCCCAAACCAACCACCACAACCAACCAAACGAAGGTCATCCTGGCGCTGCTCGCGTTCAAGTGCCTGTACCCCTCGTCAATGTTCCTCTCACGCGGCAACCACGAGTCAAAGAACATGAACAAGGTGATTTACATTATAAATCAAGGGGGGGGCTGTGTTTGCGTATAAGTGCTCAGAGGCCCAAAGTTTTAGGCTCAAGAGCCTCCCTGCGTGTCGTCGTTCCTCTCACGCAACCACGAGTCAAAGAACATGAAGGTGATCTACATCATGAACCAAGGTGGGGGGGTCGTGGGGTGTGAGCTGTGTTTGCGTTCAAAAGTGCCTCGGAAATGCTCCTCACACCCGACAATCACAAATCAAATAACACAAGAAGGGTAAAAAAAAACACAAGGGGGGCCTAGGGTTTGGGGTGTTAAGCGTTAAGGGTTTAGAGTCTATCGTGCCCTCACAGCGCAGCAGACCCCTGAAAAAAACCTGCCAGGTAGCCGGCCAGTTTCCTCTAGGTGTTGGGCCTAGCGCCGACACAAATCTTGTGTATCGTGCTGCGTGCGCCCTCCCTACGCATGCGCTTTGAGCCCTCCCATGCGCCCCTCCCTACACATCCCCACATGTACAGTGTCTGTTCATACGCCGCTGCGCGCTGAGAGGCCGTGAGGAGAATTTTCCCCGAATGAACGAATCTGATTCGAGACCTTAATGGGTGGTCCTCCAACAGGGGCCACCCTTCAAGCCAGGATAACTGAGCCTCTCTCTCTCAACACTACATATATGCTGCACGCACCGCTCTGCCACTGCCTGCCTGCCCATGATGCGTGCTGCATGCGCCGAGCGGGCGAACGTGATTATTACCAGGTTTAAATTGGTCCGTGTTTCTGAACCTAGGGATCTAACAACCTCCGAATTGAAGTGAACGCCGTTAATGATTCAACCGCTCAGGCACTTGCATCAATCTTGCGCGCCACCTGCACTTGCACACGCTCACACACAGGACATTTACCAATTTCCTGGCCCTTCCCGTGCCAAGAGATCAAATGGCATGCTCCTAAAACCACAAGCGTCTCACGCACGTGCGCAGCCCACCCTGTTGGGCCCCGCCATCTTAATTGGGCTGTGACACTCACAGCAGCAAGGTGCATGTACGCCCTGCCCTTGTAACACACACACGCACACACACACACACACACACGTGCATGCATGCATGTGCTTACTCGCGAACGCACGCGCGCCCCTCGCTGATGATGAAACGAATATTCCAATCATTCATGCGTGTCAATTGAGGGCACTTGTGTCTCATGAATGTATTCCTAATCTTCTCTCTGAAGCTCGGCACGCGCGTGCACACGCGTGCAATGCATGGTCATGCAACGCATTCACGTGCACGCACATGCAACGCACACTGCCGCTGATGACCAATGTACATCCCTACATCAAATCGCCCCCCGTGCCCCCCCCCCCCGAAGATCTAGGGATTCAACGGCAAGGTCAAGGGCCAAGCACAGCCAAATGATGATCGCGCGTTCACATGCCCTTGCTCGCCCTGCCTTTTCACCTCCCCCCGAAGATCTACGGGTTCGACGGCAAGGTCAAGGCCAAGTACAGCCAAACGACGGTCGAGCATTTCCCTGTCCTTCACCGCCCCGCCTGGTCATCTCCCCCCCCCCCCCCCCCGCGAAGATCTACGGGTTCGACGACGAGGTCAAGGCCGAGTACAACCAAACGACGGTCGAGCATTGACCTGCCCTTAACCGCCCGCCTGTTCACCTCCCCCCAAAGATCTACGGGTTCGACGGCGAGGTCAAGGCCAAGTACAGCCAAACGATGGTCGAGGTCTTCCGGGACGTGTTCAACGCGATGCCACTCGCATACGTGATCAACAAGCGCGTGCTCGTGCTGCACGGGGGGCTCTTCTCGCGCGACGATGTCACGCTGGACGTGAGTATTGCTCTTAGTGGGGGAGTGGCTGAGGGGGCAGGGAGTGGCAGTGGAGTGCGCGTGCTCGTGCTGCATGGGGGCTGTTCTCGCGCGACGACGTCACGCTGGACGTGAGTGCTTTTGGGCAGGGAGTGTTTGTTTGAGAGTGGGGGAGTGGGCAGCGAGTGGCAGTGGGGGCAGGGAGTGGCAGTGGGGGAGTGTGTGCTCGCGCACGGGGGGCTCTTCTCGCGCGACGACGTGACCCTGGACGAGAGTATTGCTCAGAGTGGGGGAGTGGCAGAGGGTGCAGGGAGTGCCTGTGGGGGAGTGTGTGCTTGTGCACGGGAGCTGTTCTCGCACCACGACGTCACGCCCAACCAGTGATCCCCCTGCAAGCCGTGTACAGCTCGGGGCCGGATTTCCCAGAAAACCATCACACACTTGGTGGAAGAGGGCGCTGAGGGGTGTGTTGGGAAGCTCTCGCCGAGTTCAGAGCAACGGTACGCGTTGCATGGATACCCGCTATGTATGAGCGAAAAGTTGATGGATCCCGGAAATAAATAATCACTCAAATCCTCGCTCAGATCCTTCCCAGGGGACTTCGCTTGACATGAGTGTTTTTACAGTGGGAGTGGGAGTGGTGGTACTACCCTCCCCCCCCATGCAGGACCTGCGCGCGATTGACCGCTTCCACCATGTTACCATACCATGCCTTCTTTCACAAAACCTCCCAAACCTGTCCAACTTTTGCCCCTACCCTGGACCCCTGACCCTGGACCCTAAACATCAAAACCCTGGGCCCTGACCCTGGGCCCCGGACCCTGGACCCTGCCCCCCCCCCCCCCATGCAGGACCTGCGCGCGATCGACCGCTTCCACGAGCCCCCAGACGAGGGACTCATGTGCGAGATGCTGTGGTCGGACCCATCGCCGGTGCCCGGGCGCACACCGTCTAAGCGAGGTGTGTGTGTGTGTGTGTGCACGCGTGTGTGTGCGCGCGCGCGTGTGTGTGTGTGTGTGCGAGATGCTGTGGTCGGACCCGTCGCCGGTGCCCGGGCGCACACCGTCCAAGCGAGGTGCGCGGGGGGGGGGAGGGGGGGCGTGTGTTTGTGTGTGTGTGTGCGCATGATGGGCGTGAGTGTAGAGGTGGGAGGCGCATGCCGTCGATGCGAGGTACGTGTGTGTGTGTTTGTGTGTGCGGTGGGCGTGAGTGGGTGCCCGGGCGCACGCCGTCAAAGCGAGGTGTGAGTGCGTGTGTGTGTGTGTGTGTGTGGCAAGGCTGCGCCAGATCGCCCCACACACACCCACACACCCACACACAGCAACACCCGGCACTCCACTCCCCCTTGCTGAGGGATAAGGGACTGACCAGACAGACAAGCAGAGCAGCGGTCTGGAGTCAGTAGATACAGAGACAGCGCTCTGAGACTACTACAGCTCAGCACCCCTCACACACACCAAAACGAACCGCCCCCCCCCCCTTCACACGCACACAAACACAGGCGTCGGCGTCGCGTTTGGCCCCGACGTCACGCGCAAGTTCCTCGAGCACAACAAGCTTGACCTGCTCATCCGCAGTCACGAGGTGCGCGTGTGTACGTCTGCGTGTGTGTGTGTCCGTGTGCGTGTGTATACGCCTGTGCGCGTGTGTGTGCGCGTCTGTAACATCCACCATCCACCTCATCCCCTCCCCTCCCCCCCTCCCCTCATCGCCTTGCAGGTCAAGGAGAACGGATACGAGGTGGAGCACAACGGGCAGCTCGCGACAGTGTTCAGCGCGCCCAACTACTGCGACCAGGTAACGAGGCTGCGCTGCGCTTTGCGGTTGGGCGATCCCCCCCCCTCCCCCCCATGGAGGGTGTTCAGTTGGGCACAAGACACCCCACGCGCTGTGCTGAATGCCGCGGGATCCCCTGGCGATCGCTTAGCACACTGTCACGCCCCCCCCCCTCCCCCGCGCGCCCCCTGACACACACGCGCACACCCCGCGACACGCAGATGGGCAACAAGGGCGCGTACGTCCGGTTCAACGGCCACGACATGGTCCCACACTTCACGACGTTCGACGCGGTGCCGCACCCGGCCGTGAAGCCGATGCAGTACGCCAACCAGTTCATGCAGATGTGAGCTGCGCCAACCAGTTCATGCAGATGTGAGCTGCGCGAGAGAGATCCAAGGGTACAAGCGGGCTGCGTGCGAGTGAGCGAAGGGTACACGCGGGCCCTGGGCCTGCCGGGCCATGTCCGTCTTTATGCAGTGGAAGACGTAGACGTAAAAGCCTGTGAGCTGCAACTGTAAAAGCGAACCGCACGAGTGAATGATGACCTTACAACTTGCAGCCGCAGCGAGAGTCGCGGCTGACGCAGCAGCACCTCAGTCGCAGCAGCTGAGAAAGAGGCTCAAGTGCGGACATCTCGCAATGCTAAGACAGCGGGGCCTCCAAAGGTCGGTGCAGCAGAGACTTATCAACGTGCTGCTGAGCAGAGCGCTGGTCAATGGCCTCGTGGTCTACATCCGGCCCTCTTGAGCCTCCCCTAGCTAGGCCTAAAGCTCTCTGAGAGCCCCGACCTTCCTCCTGCCTGCCCCAAATCCCCCAAATCCCCCTATCCGAAGGTAAAATGTGTTAAGCGTCACGCCACACGTTGCGAAGCGCCAGCCCCCGCGTCAAGGAGCAGGCGGCACACCCTGCAAACCGCAGCACCACCCTAGCTAGAACTTGTACCACACCATGTGTGCGAAGCAAGCATGCGTTTTGTCGGCCCCGATGAGGTCCGGGGCCCCGGGCATATACACGCTGGGCGTCGTGTGTGTGCAAAGAAGAAACACACGCACGCACGGCAGGTGTGACGCGCCCCGCTGCACTCGCTCCGGTACCCTGGTAACCAACAGTCGTCACAGGTGCAGCGAGCACCGTCTGCATGTGGTGCGTCTTGCCAAACTCGACCCAGCGGAGGCGGAGAATAGACCCGACCCCCTGCACAGCACAGTCTCGGCAACGCCAGCGCGGTGTTCGACGGAATCGTGCTCTGGTAAGCTGGCGCACTGCGTGGCCTTGCGGGAGCTCTCCTAGTAGAGCCCCCCTAGGCGTGTAACTCAAGCCCCGGGGTCCTCCGGGCGCGCACGTGTAAGCCCTGTAAAACCGGACTCGTGCCGGACCTGACCGACAAGTCATAGGTGCAGCGGCTTCACGTCACCCGCCGCGTACATGTTGCCGCACCCCGGGCACTTTCGGTTCCGCGCCTCGAGGTTGCGCTTGATGCACTGGTCGCAGAACACGTGGCAGCACTTTGTGATGATCACGTTCTTCTGGTTGACGTGGCACACGTTGCAGTTGAGCAGGTGGCGCATCGCGTCGATCTCGTCCTGGAGCTCCTTGGCCTGTCGTGTGTGTGTGTGTATGTGTGTGCGTGTGTGTGTGTGTGAGCAGGCGGGGTGTGGAAGAGGGGAGGACGTTGAGGTGGCGCATCGTGTCGATCTTGTCCTGGAGCTCCTTGGCCTGCGGGATGCGTGTGCGTTCGTCCTCCCTCTCCCCCCCTCCTTCTTCCTTGTGTGTGTGTGTGTGTGTGCGTTCTCCCTCGCTCTCCTGCTTGCTCTCCCCGCGCCCCCGCGCTGGTGACCATGCAAAGGCGCTCGACTTATGACAATAACAGCTTGGCCTCCCCCCCTCTTGTGTGTGTGTGCGAGTGTGTGTGTGCTCACCGCGCTCCTTGCGTTGGTCACCTTGCGCAGGCGCTCGACCTTGGACGGCAGCAGCTTGGCCTCGTCCTCCCTCCCTCTCCTTCCCTCCTTCCCTCTCCCTCCCTTCACCTCGCGTCATCCCCCTCTTGTGTGTGTGTGTGTGTATGCTTACCGCGCTCCCCGCGTTGGTGACCTTTCGCAGGCGCTCGACCTTTGACGACAGAAGCTTCAGGGTTTAGGGTTTTAGGGTGTAGGGTCAAGTGTTTACGTGGGTTTACCCTAAACCCTTAACCCCTAAACCCTAAAACCTTAGGGTTTAGATGGGTTACCCTTTAGAAACCCTCTACCCTAAAACCCCAAACCCCAAACCCTAAACCCTCCTTGGCCTCGTCCTCCCTCTCCCTCCCTGCCTCTCCCTCTTGTGTGTGTGTGTGTGTGCGTGTGTGTGCGTGTGTGTGTGTGTGTGTGCAAGTGTGTGTGGGAATTTGTGTGTGCTTACCGCGCTCCCTGCATTGGTGACCTTGCGCAGGCGCTCAACCTTGGACGACAGCAGCTTGGCATCGTCCTCCAGCTTTCGCTTCTTGCCCTTCTCCCTGACCAGCTTCTCCTGAGCTTCCTCCACCTGCTTGCGGCTCTCGGCCAGGCCCTGGTGTGTGTGTGTGTGTGCGTGTGTGTGTTGCTGTTGGCCTGCTCCCTGCCCAGCTTCTCCTGAGCTACCTCCACCTGCTTGCGGCTCTCGGCCAGGGTCCTGGTGTGTGCGTGCGTGTGTGTGTGTGTGTGTGTGCGTGTGTGCGTATGTGTGTGTGTGTGTGTGTGTGTGCGTGCGTGTGTGTGTGGTTGTTGGCCTGCTTCCTGACCAGCTTCTCCTGAGCTTCCTCCACCTGCTTGCGGCTCTCGGCCAGGGCCTGGGGGGGGGAGGGGGGGGGGGGGGAGGGGACGGCACTTGTGTGTGAGAGAGAGCCACAGCCCAGGCTGCTTGCGCGGTGCAAACGATAACGTCTCTCACACACTCTCTCTCTCTCTCGTGTGTGTGCTGGAGCAAGGTGATGGCCCTCCACCCCCCCTGCCCCCGCCTGCAGCGCCCCAATCTGCGCCGCAGCAGCCTCTGCCCCCCCCCCCCAACACACAACAACAAATGTGGCCCACCGCTTGCAGAGCCTCCATCTGCGCCGCCGCCGCCGTCGCCGCAACCTCTTGACCGCTTCACCTCAGTCAGCGCACCCCCTCTGCATCCCCTCCTTTTGCCCCCCCCCCACAATCTAGGCCCGAAATTATCTGAATTGACCAGGTCTTAGGCCTACCGTCTGCAGCGCCTCCATCTGCGCCGCGGCCGCCGCCGCCGCCGCCTCTGACCGCTTGACCTCCGTAAGAGCAGTGTCGGCGCGCCCGGTCGCCGAACGGACCTGCTCCTTGGCTTGTGCAAGCTCCTGTGGGGAAACATGTGTGTGTGTGTGTGCGTGTGTGTGCATGTTGTCTGCCTCATGTGACGATTGGTTGGTTGGTTGTGTGCGTGTCCAGGGGGAAACACGGTGGGTGGTGGGTAATGGTGGTGTGCACCCGCTCACCGAACGGACCTGCTCTTTGGCTAGCGCTCCTGTGGGGTAACATGTGTGTACCGTAGTACCGCTTTGCTTTGCCGATTAACAAATTCCGATTAGGTGCCGGCAAGGTCGTTTTTTTACAAAAGATTGCCAAAAAAAATGCCAAAAGCGACGTCAAAACGGGGGGAAAAAATCCCGCGGCAAGGCACCGAAATTATGACAATTACCCTCTTTATAGAAGGGGCGGCAAGGTAAAGCGGTACTACAGAATGTGTGTGTGTGTGTGTGAATCACCAGCGGCAGACACGCCCAACCACCCACCTGCGCCAGTCGCCCGACCTCCTTCCCTAGCGCGCCGCGCCAAACGCCATGCACCCAAGCGTGGGTGCACGGCTGAAGGCTGAGGGTTAACGGAAACCCCCATTCACACTTGTTCCCACCTGCGCCAGGCGCCTGACCTCATTCCATAGCGCGCCGCGCCCTCGGGGTTAAAACCCCAAACCCCTTAACCCCAGCCCAAAACCCTCGAGTTGGAACCGCTGAACCCTAAACCCCAGCCCTAAAACCTCAAAAGTGCTAATTCGCACCTGCGCCAGTCTCCCGACCTCCTTCTCCAGCGCGTCGCGCCCAGCCAGCGCGTCTTGAGCGTCACGACCGCAGCGCGCGGCCTCGCCCGCCCTGGCCCGCTCTGCCTCCTGAAGCTGTGAGTGCACCTGCGTGTGTGTGTGTGTGGGGGGGGGTCGATTTTACAGTCCATCACACGCACGCACACCGACACGCACACACGTACACACACACACACACACACATACACATGCACACACCAGCTGTGCCTTCACACACACACACGTACGCACACAAACACACTCACAAGCACACACACACACACAGGGCACCTGTGCCTTCACACGCACACACACACGCACACTCACACGCACACGTACACATACACGCAGGGCACCTGTGCCTTCATAGAAACCGGCAGCATCTTGACCCTCTCCGCCAGCAGCTGTGAGTGCGCCACACACACGCACACACACACACACACACGAACCTGCAGCATCTTGACCCTCCTCGCGAGCAGCTGCAAGTGCGACACACACACACACACACACACACACACATACACACAAACACACACCTGCAGCATCTTGACTCTCTCCGCCAGCAGCTGCAAGTGCGCCTCGCCCCCACACACGCGCACACCCACACCCACACCCATGCACACACCTGCAGCATCTTGACCCTCTCCGCCAGCAGCTGCGAGTGCGCTTCCCCCCCCACACACACGCACACACCCACCCACCCACCCACCCACACACTTACACACACACACACTTACACACACACCTGCAGCATCTTGACCCTCTCCGCCAGCAGCTGCGAGTGCGCCTCGTCACGCTCCGCAAGCTTTGCGAGCAACCGCGTGTTTTGTGACTGCGCAGAAAGAGAGAGAAGAGGCCGTGTCAGAGAGAGAAGAGGCCGTGACAGAGATCGTGAGAGAAACTGTGGCACCGCAAGCTTTGCCAACAGCCGCGTGTTTTGCGACTGCGCATACAGTGAGCACCCTGCTACAGGTGGTAGCCTCCTCTGCAGTGAGTGCAGCTGCGCCACAGAAGCTGCGTGTTTTGTGTCTGAGCAGAGAGAAAGAGAGAGAGAGGAAGAGGAGAGAGAGGGAGAGGAGAGAGGGTGAGGAGAGGGAGGGAGAGGAGAGAGAGGGAGAGGGGGAGAAAAGAGAGAGAGAGGAGAGAAAGAGAGAGGACATAGAGGGAGAGGAGAGGGAGGGAGAGAGTAAGGGGGAGAGAGAGAGAGACTGCAGAAGAGAGAAACTGGGTACGGCTGACCACGTGCGTGTGTGCATATGTGCATGCAAGAGTTCATGCCTGTGGTCGTGCGCGTGTGGGTTTGGGTGGGTGTGTATGTGGTGGTCGAAGTTACAGTCCGTAGTCTTTGATGGCGTATTAGACCCTGTGTGTGTGCGCGCGCGCACACATGTGTGCGTGCGTGCGTGTGTGCGTGTGTGTGTGCGTGTGTCGTGCATCAGCAGTGACACACCTGCATGTCCTGTAACCCCTTGCACAGGCTCTCCATCTTTCTCTCTTCCTCTCTTTCTCTCTCTTGATCTTGTCCCTCTCTCTCCCTTTCTCTCTCTCTCTCTCTCTCTGTGTTTGTATTGTGGATCAAAAAGGAGACGCACCTGCATGTCACAGTCCCCTTCGCTTCGACCCCTTCCACTGGGTGTGGGGTTTCCCCCCTGGCGAACACAGATGATGAGAGTTTTACAATCCACTTCTGGCGGTCACACGTACGGTTCCAAAGCTCCAGTGGGACTTAGAGAAACAAGGCTCAAGGCCCACAAAAGGTCAAGCTACAAGTAGCCCACGGTAACGCCATCCACACCTGGTGGCGGGCGCCAAGCAAGCAGCACCACTGTGCAGGCTGCACACCCAGCCCCTCAAATGGCCAGAGGGCGGACCCAAGGTATAAAACCATGAAGGGACCAAAAAGCCCTCCCCCAGACCACCGGAAGCGGGGCTAGTAGCACACCCGCCGCAGCACTCTACTCAGCGACCACACCGCACCCGCCACCGCACGCGTGTGGCGCCACCTCCCCTTCAAAAACACCCCCAGAGGGAATGCCATCTAGCAAGCAGGTGCAGGCACCCGCTCGCCGTCAACGACGAGGCGCGCGCGGTGGAACTGCGCCCGCTTCCCCGCAACCTTGGCGGCGAGGAAAGCGGGCCACAGCGCCTGGTGCTGCGCCTCCTCGCGGTCACTGAGGACGTCGAAGACTGCATTCGAGTCCACACAGCGGCGCAGCTCGTGGCGCCAGCGCACGACAGTGTCGGCCACGGCGTCAGACGCCACGGTGAAGAGCACACGCAGCACACCGCCCCCGCGTGGCTACACGCCGATGCCCCCGACGGCAGGCTTGGCGTTGAGGAGCGACGCGGACACGACGCCACCATCAGCCGGCTCCCGCCGGCCGCTCCCGCCGGCCGAGCTCGGTCCTCAGGAGACCTCGAGACACTCCCTCTTGGCCCGCGCGCAGACACATCCCCACCCACTAGCTGCGCGCGGTTCGGGGCGCGGGACGCTGCTGGGGGTGCAGGCGGTGGATCCTCGCTAGGTCTTGAAAAAATGGTCGCCCCGCTGCTGAGGTACAGGCGTCCGCAGCGCATGCGGGGCGACACATGGCGGTGCATAGTCTTGACATAGAGTATTCTTGCCCAGGGGAGCGCGGACATGCTGCTGAGTGGCTGCGATGGACGGCGGAGGGGAGACCCTCCGATGGGTCGGCTGAGGCCCAGTCGCGGCGTCTGGGCCGCGCCCGAGGCCTTTAAAGGCCGTCTACATGCGTAATAAAGCGACGCAAGGCACGCGCACACCTGGCGTTGCGTGTGCGAGGACCTGTCCCCACCTGGCGTCCTACCCACATGGTGATCTGGGAGAGTGCACTCACAGGATCGGCCATAACTCTGTGCACACTCAACGGATTTGGGCGATGAGAAGTGCAATAGGAAGCTATGTTCCAGGCCTTTCCAATGCTGTCATTCAAATGGCCATGCGTGCAGGGCATGGTGGCCATGCGCATGGTCGCCCCCATGCGCGCCCCCCATGCAAACCCCAGAATATAGTGACTTTGAGGCGCGGCATTAATTCCAGACATATTTGCAAGACAATGCCGCAGGATCGCATCGAGATTGAAGCTGGCTCGGGCCCCCCAAAACTGCAGTGAAAGTAGGCCCTTTAAACGGTGTTTCTGCCACAAAAGTCCACCCAGACCGGCCTCCAAAACGCCCTCAACGGCAGTCCGCGCTCCGGGATCACTCTACGGACATGCCATGTCGCGGCGACCGAATTCCGCGGCTCGGGGCGGGCACCAGGTCGAGTACGCCGACTTGTTTGCCCCACACTTTCAAAATCGGTTTTCTCCGCGACCTGTGCAAATATAGTGCTCAAAATCCGGCGCCAGCCCCTATATATGTCTGACTAGCCGCGATACAAAGGGCGTCGTGATCGAAGGTGGCTAGGGTGATCGCCCAGGAATTGGAGGTCCAGGGTCTATGCGTGGGGACTGTGCCTGCATGTCCTCAAACCCCTTGCACACGCTCTCCATCTCCCTTCCTTCCTCTCTCTCCCTATTCCTCGCTCTGTCTGTCTCTGTCTGTCTCTGGTTCTCTCTCTCTGTGAGTGTCGTGCATCCGCATCAAAGTGACACACCTGCATGTCCTCGAACACCTTGCACATCATGTGACATGCTCTCCATCTTTCTCTCTTTGTCTCTCTTGATCTGATCCCTCTCTCTCTCTCTCTCTCTCTCTGTGCAACGTGCATCAACAAGGAGACGCACCTGCATGTCCTCGAACCCCTTGCAAAGGCTCTCCATCTCTGTGATGTAAAGCTGGCACTCAGAGCGCGCAGTAGAGAGCTGGGTCGACAGCTCGCCTGCCTCGGACACGCTCCTGGCCACCTGTGTGCGTTGTTATTGTTATTGTTGTTATTGTTGTTGTTGTTGATGTTGTTGTTGTTGCTGTTGCTGTTGTTGCATTTGCGGTGGTGGTGCTTGTGCAAAAGCGCTCGGAGCGCGCGGTAGAGAGCTGGGTGGATAGCTGGAAAGCCCCCGTGAGACCCCACCTCTCCCGCACAGCCCCCCCTGACATGACCTCATCACTCCCCATCCAGCTCACCCACCTCCCCCCCACCTGCCCACACCCACAGCCTCATCCACACACACAAGTCTCAACACGCCATCGGAGGCGTCCGACAGACGATGAAATCGACCACACAGCCAGGTTGTGTGTAGATGGCCTCCCACAAGCCAGACACCAGGTTGGGTAAGGATGCCCCCCACCCCGCCCCTCCTACTCCCCACACGTGTAATCTACACCTGCGTGCGCAGCGCGTCACCCTCCACACTGTTGCTGTTACTGTTGCTGTTACAGCCCCCCCCCCAACACACCTCCACACCTATCATCCACACATCCACACCTGAGTGCGCAGCGCATCACCCTCCACGTGCAGCAGCTCCAGCTGCTCGCGCGCAGCCTGTGTATGTGTGTGTGCACGCGTGCGTGTGTGTGTGTGTGTGTGGTGGTGGTGGTGGGGTGTGTGTGGGGGGGGGGGGGGGGGAAGCACAGCGCAGCGCAGCACAGCGCAGCACATAGCAGCGCAACGCATCACAGCACATCATATCACAACGCATCACATCCCATACCAGCAGCGCAGTGCAGCGCATCACAGCACATCATATCACAGCGCATCACATCCCATACCAGCAGCGCAGCAGCAGCGCATCACAGCACAAAGCATCACAGCACAGCGCAGCGCAACGCATCACAGCACATCATATCACAGCGCATCACATCACATCCCATACCAGCAGCGCAGCACAGCAGCGCAGCACAGCACAGCGTAGCACATCACAGCACAGCAGTGCAGCAGCAGCGCAGGGTGTCACCTTCTCCGCAGCTTCCGCCTCGCGCGCCTTGGACGTGGCGCCGTGCCCTGCGAGCTCTGCTTTTGCCGCTTCAAGCTGCGTGTGTGCGCTTGTGTGTGTGTGTGTGTGCGCCCCACAAGCTCTGCTTTTGCGGCGTCGAGCTGCGTGTGTTATTTGCGTGTGTGTGTCTGCGTGTGTGTGTGTGTGTGTGTGTGAGCGTGTGCGCTTGTGTGTGTGTGTGAGCCCCACAAGCTCTGCTTTTGCGGCGTCGAGCTGCGTGTGTTGTTTGCGTGTGTGTGTCTGCGTGTGCGTGTGTGCGTGTGTGTGTGCTTGTGTGTGCGTGTGCGTGTGCGCTTGTGTGTGTGTGTGTGTGCCCTGCAAGCTCCGCCTTAGCGGCGTCGAGCTTCGTGTGTATGTGCACACGCGCGCGCGCGCGCGTGTGTGTGTGTGTGTGTGTGTGTGTGTGTGTGTGTGTGTGTGTGGAACATACACAATCCACACCTGCGTCTTCAGCGCCCGCTCTGCCGCCCTCGCCTCTGCCGCCGAGCGCTCGTCGGCCGCGTACACAGTCAGCACGTCGACAAACGCTTTGAGCTCATTGACGCGGTCCTGAAGGAAAGGGGGGGGGGGTAACTTGATTGAAAACAACTCGAATCAAAGTGGGAGGGGAGGAGAGGGAGCAGGGAGCGGGGATGGGAGGAAGGGGGGACGCTGACACAGTTGGCACGTCGACAAACACTTTCAGCTCATTGACGCGGTCCTGAACATCGAGAGGGTGTGTGTGTGTGACTTGATTGAAAACAAACTCGAATCAAAGTGGGAGGGGAGGAGACGGAGCGGGGACAGGGGATGGGAGGGGGGGGACACGTCCACAGTCAGCACGTCGACAAACGCTTTCAGCTCATTGTCGCGGTCCTGAAGATCGAGTGTGTGTGTGTGAAACAACTTGATTAAAAATGACTCAAATCAAAGCGGGAGGGGAGGGAGCAGAGAGAGGGGATGGGAGGGAGAGGGGATGGGAGGCGAGGGGTGGGGTGGGGGGCGGCGTAGACCGTCAGCACGTCGACAAACGCCTTCAACTCGTTCATGCGGTCCTGCAGGTTGAGAGGGGGGGAGAGAGAGGGAGAAAGAAAGAGAGAGAGGGAAAGAGAGAGAGAGAGAGAGAAAGAAAGAGAGAGACCACACACACACACACACGCAGAAAAAGAGAGACTCAACGCACCTAACCACCCACCCACCCATCCACCCACGCCCACCTTGAGCCCCGCCTCCCGCCTTCGCTGCTCCTCCAGATCGGTCTCCTTGCGGCGCAGGCGATCGGCTAGGCGCTGCGCGGCAGCCTCGGACGCGCTCACGCGCGCACGCGCGGCGGTGACCTGACAGAGAGTGAAAGAGTGATGAATGTCACGGTCAGGGACACCTCTAGAGGCGTACAAGACCGTGCTCGGCGCGTAGGGCCCGAGCACCTTACTGAGATGGCTGGCTGGTGGTAGGGAGCCCCCACTCTGCAAAGAGCGTGGGCGCTAGTGGTCCCCCCCCCAAAGCCGTATACCGCTCCGGGCCGGATTGCCCACTTCCCAGACAAGGTCCGAGCACGCCGCAAAGCGGCGTGAAAATCGGCGAAGCTTCCCCCTCAAACGGGCGCGTCAACACGCACACACACACACACACACACACGTGCACGCACAGCATTGGCACAACACGCATGCGCACACACACACGCACACACACACCCACAGTGCCCACCCCATGCGCGCGCACGCTGCATGCGCGCGCATGGCACAACGCATGGAGACACGCCACTCTCACAGCAGCACCTAGGAATGCACATGCAGTGCTGCAGTCGAGTCCCATTCGTTGAGGGGCATAGGGGGAAGCGGGGCTCGGTTCCGTAACCCGTTCCGCAACTATCGGCCCTCGCACACAGCGCCGCATGGGCTCTCCCCCGCCCCTGTAATGCGATTGTAACCCGAACACATAACGTTTGGCGTGCGATCGACGCGGTGGGGAGGGGAGGAGAGTGAGCACGTCAGCCCGCGTCCCGCGCCCCGCCTGTAGCCTATCGCTACAGGCCCCTCGCACACAGCGCCGCACGGGCCCTCCCCCGCCCCTGTAACGCGATTGTTACCCGAACACATATCGCCTGGCGCAAGATCGACGCGACGGGGAGGGGAGATAAGCGAGCATGGCAGCCCGCGGCCCGCGTCCCGCCACCTTAGATTGCCCCGAGATTGCCCCCCTCTCGGCTTGCACGCAGCCACCCACCACCCCCCCAGCGCGGTCCCAATCCATTTATGCCGAGGTCTGGTGCGCATGGGGCGTGCGGGGGGCGACGCAGGAGCGAGGCAGTGCAAACGCAGTGGCGGGCGAGCGCAACACCATATTGGTAAGTAGTTATTTTCCGTCACATCCCCGCGTCTAGGCCTGCGGGACGCGAGCAGTATGTTTGTGGTAACAGGTAATGGGCAGGGAGCAAAGTTGTTGTGCGTTTTGCAAAAGCAACCATAGGGACTACCCCCCCTGACGGGGGGCTTCGCCGAAAACCACCCCACACTTGGCGGGAGAGGGCGTGGAGGGGTGAGTTGGAAAGCTCTTGCCGAGATCAGCGCAGCGGCATGCGTTGCGTGAACACGTGCTGTGTATTGCGCCTGGTGTGAGCGGTCAAGGTTCGAGCTGGGAAAACAACTAACCACTAGCATCCTTCTCAGGGACCACTGGTGGGCGCACCCCAGGTCCCCTGCATACGCTCGCCCCGCGCGCGCGCCAGTGGTGTCCTTAAGGAAACCGAGAATGTCCTGTTTGCCCCCTGAACATGGGAGGGGACATGCCGAATTGCCCCCGCAGGAGGCGATATTTGTTTTTGCGAAAAATGAGGAAATTGCCGAGTTTCACACTTTTCGGAACGAAATTCCTGCGACTCGCCCCCGCAGTTTCCCCCCCAAATTTCTGTTTTGCTGCGGGGGCTGCGGGGGCGCTAAAGACATCACTGGCGTCTGGTAGGCTGGCGCGCTGCGTGGCCTTGCGGGCTCTCTTAGTAGAGCTCCCCTAGACGTGTAGTCTAGGCCTTGAATCACGCCCCGGGGTCCTCCGGGCGCGTACGTGTTCAAACCTGTAAAACCATCACTGGCGCGCGCGCGCACCTCTGCTGCTGACGCCGCCAGCTTCTCTGCGTTTGCCGCGTTGAGCTGAAGGTGCTGCTGCTGCCCAGACACCTGCGCCTGCAGCGTCGACACCATCTCGTTGAGCTCCGCCACCGTCTTGGCGCTGCCCGCTTTCGCTCGCTCGTTGTGCAGCGCGACCTCGAGCTCCTGTTGTGACAAGTGTGGGCAGAGGTGTGAATCACACCTCCACAATCAATACAATAGAAGGGTGGGTAATAAGGAGAGCGGGGTAGAAGGGACACATCCGCTCTTTGCGCTGCCCGCTTTCGCTCGCTCGTTGTGCAGCGCGACCTCGAGCTCCTGTTGTGACAAGTGTGGGCAGAGGTGTGAATCACACCTCCACAATCAATACAATAGAAGGGTGGGTAATAAGGAGAGCGGGGTAGAAGGGACACATCCGCTCTTTGCGCTGCCCGCTTTCGCTCGCTCGTTGTGCAGCGCGACCTCGAGCTCCTGTTGTGAGAAGTGGACAGAGAAGTTACGTAAGTGTGGCGGTGGTACGTGGGCGGATACGGAGCGTGGGGTGGGGAGCGGAACGCAGAGCGCCAACCCGCCAACCAACTAACAGTCAAGCACCAAACAAGCCCAGCCAAGCAACCAAGCTTGCAGCAAGCAGGCGAGCGGGCGAGCGGGCGAGGGGGCGAGGGGGCGAGCGGGCGAGCGGGTGAGCGCGCAAGCGGGCAAGCGGGCAAGCAGGCAAGCAGGCAAGCGGGCAAGCAAGCAAGCAGGCAAGCGGGCAAGCAGGCAAGCAAGCAAGCAAGCAAGCAAGCAAGCAAACAACCCGCCAACCAAGCAAGCACCAACCAACCATCACCTGCCACGCCCTGTCGCACTCCTGCGTTGCTATCTGCAGATCCAACACACACACGCACACACACACACACAAACACACACACACACACACCTGCCACGCCCTGTCGCCCTCCTGCGTTGCAATCTGCAGATCCAACACACACATGCACACACGCATACACACACACAAACACACCTGCCGCGCCCTGTCCCCCTCCTGCTTTGCCATCTGCAGGTCCCTGTACGCCTTCTCCAACGCCATGGCCTTCTGCCGCGCGGCTCCCTGCGAGCAGTGGCAAAAATGAGCAGGAGAGGCTTGGCACGAAGCGAGGAAGAGGCCGAGGAAGGAGGCAGGAAGGCGCCAGGAAGGCACCAGGAAGGCGCACTGCACGCAGCGGCACCGGGGGGCATGGCATGGGGAAACAGGTTGGCAGGTGTTAACAGCACGCGCCCTCGATTGAGGGAGCCACCTTCTGCCACGCGGCGCCCTGCGAGCAGCGGCACCAGGGAGCAGGAGAGGCTTGGCACGAGGCGAGGAAGGGGGCGAGGAAGGAGACGAGAGAGGGGGCAAAGGAGGCTAGGAAAGAGGCTAGGAAGGCAGCAGGAGGGCGGCAGCAAGGCGCCCTGTGAGCAGCGGCGAAAATGAGCAGCAGAGGCTTGGCACGAAGCGAGGATGAGGCCGAGGAAGGAGGCAGGAAGGAGGCAGGAAGGCACCAGGAAGGCGCCCTGCACGCAGAGGCACCGGGCGGGCATGGCATGGGGAATGAGGTTGGCAGGTGTTAACAGCACGCGCCCTCGATTGAGGGAGCCGCCTTCTGCCGCGCGGCGCCCTGCGGGCGGGCAGCACCAGGGAGCACCAGGGAGCAGGAGAGGCTCGGCACGAGGGTTCAGGATTTCGGGTTTTAAGGTTTGGGCAAGGAAGCGGAGAGACTTGGCACAAGCAGGGCAGCGGGACAGCGCCACAGGAAGCAACAGCAAGCAGAGAGACTTGGCACCGGGAAGGCAGCAGGAAGGCAGCAGGAAGACAGCATGAAACAGGGGAGGATTGGCACAAGGAAAAAGGCAGGGGCTCGACGCCATGCACCACAAACCGCAGACACCAGCTTCCTGTCAGCTTCCTGACAGCTTCCTGGTAGGTTCCTGACAGCTTCCTAGCAGCTACCCAACCCACACCCTCCCTCCGGACCCACCTCCTGGTGGAAGTAGTGGTTCTTGACGGTCGCCTCGCGAATGGCGTCGTCGCGCTCGCGCGCTGTGGACTCCATCTGCGTTGGGTGGTTGTACGGGTGTGCGTGCTGTTTTTGTGCGCGCTGTATGTGTGTTTATCCGGGGGCTCGAATAACGGAGGCGCGTTCTCGTCGCCGAGCCCTGGACCCAGCAATGCGGCGCTGCTGGTGACGAGGATCTCCGTGCCGCTGACGAGCGGGGTAAAATACGACTGGCCCGGCTCCTGCTAGGCTGCCCCTCGGTGGAACACTTCATGAGCGGCTTGCCCGGCGCTGCCATGGCTTGGCGAGTAGCCGCGGCGCTGCCGCGGCCCGTGCTGGGAGACGGCCCTTATCCTCCCCCCATGCAGGACGCCATGCGGCACCGATCTCGACGAGTTGATCGACGAGCGGAGGAGCTGGCGCCCGTCAATGCATGCTGGACATTGGTCAAGATGGCTGCCCGTGGAGGCGGGCTACCATCACGGCTTCAGCGGTGGCGACCGCCGAGGCAACACAGAGTAAATCCGCTTCACCAATCGCAGCGTTCGTCACCGCGCTCATCCTCGGGGTCGCTCGTCTGCCGGTGACTGGCGTTGGAAGGTCTTCAGGCAGCCTCCATGACAACTCTGTCGTCCATGCACCCCTGGAGGGTGGGACCTGGCCATGCATGAGGCATGGGGCGCCGGCTGAGCCCCATGCAAACGAGAGCTGGACAGCCATGCACTGCCAGGCGGGGACCGTTCAGCGCCAGTCGGCTCTGTCGGCTTGACTGGCCACACGGCCACTACTGTGACCCTGAGGAAGGTCCTCTCCTATATGCTCCTTGCCAGACATGTCTCTCAGAGACCGCTGTTTGGGGTAGTCTAGCCGGCGGGAGTGGTAGTCTATCGGCCGGGAGCCGGCGGTTCTCTAGTACACTTAAGTAGGCTTGAGTATCGGCGGGTGGTCTCTAGTAGAAGAGTAGCCTGCTTAGCTGGAAACCCCGTGTTACTTGTTACTTGTATGTGTGTGTACATGATTTTTGTGCGCTTTGTGTGTGTGCACAGGTGGAGGTTGTGATTCTTGATGGTGGTATGGCGTCGCGCTCGCGCGCAGTGGACCCCGTTGGGGGGTGCGTGTGTTTTGAGGGAATTTGGTCATGATGATGATGATGATGATGATGATGGATTTTACAGTCGTGTGTGACGCTCCTAACGGCAACGTATTCGGCCTTGCTCGGCGCATATCGCCCCAGCACTGTAGACGGGTGGCTGGCTGCTTGGTAATGGTGAGCGAGCATGCGTGGCGGTCGCCTCGCGCGTCACATTGTCAGGGAGGGAGTGAAGCCGCGCCCTTATAACCACGATGTGTGCGCGTTGAGCGTGTGTGTGAGAGAGGGAGGGGGGGGGGGGGGTGATACAGACTAAAGCCGGAGACCTGAGCCCCACCTCCTGGCCCCGTGCCGCGAGCTGCTCCGACAGGCATGTGTGCGTTGAGTGAGAGAAAGAGGGGGGGGGGCGGCGGGGGGGGGGGGGGGTCAAGAGTGAGAAAACCTAAAGCCTGAATCCTCAACCCTCAAGCCGTCCCTCAAAACCCCACCTCCTTGCACCGTGCCGCGAGCTGCTCCGACATCCGCGCCGCCTCTGCCGCCATGTGCTGGTGCGTGCGTGTGTTGGGCACCCACGACTCGTCCGACAGGCGCTGAGACGTCTCGTGCAGCTCGCTGCCGAGCGCGTGTGTGTGTGTGTGTGTGTGCGTGCGTATGCGTATGTGTGTGTGTGTGCGTGCGCGCATGTGTGTGTGTAAGGCCCCCACGACTCGTCAGACAGGCGCTGAGATGTCTCCCCTCCCCTCCCTTCATGTGTTTAGCGCCCAACTCACCGCTTCGTTCGTAGGTGGCTCTCCTTCTCCTTCTCCAGCTCAGCGTTGCGCTTGTCCAGCAGCGCCTGCATCTGCTTCACGTCCTCGGCCTCATCGGGGTCGGGCAGACCTGCATGCGTGTGTGTGTGTGTGTGTGTGTGCGTGCGTGTTTGTGTGTGTGTGTGTGTATGTGTGGTCGATTTTACAGTCTTGTTGGACGCCTGTAAGGGCGCATTAGACTTGCGCTTGCGCTGCAGCAAGCTCAGCAAGCTGTACTTGCTGTGTGTGATGTGTGTGCAGGCAGGCACAGCAAGCTCAGCGTTGCGCTTGTCAAGCAGCGCCTGCATCTGCTTCACGTCTTCGGCCTCGTCGGGGTTGGGCAGACCTGCGTGTGTGTGTGTGTGTGTGTGTGGTGGTCGATTTTACAGTCTTGTTGGACGCCTGTAAGGGCGCATTAGACTTGCGCTTGCGCTGCAGCAAGCTCAGCAAGCTGTGCTTGCGCTGCAGCAAGCTCAGCGTTGTGCTTGTCAAGCAGCGCCTGCATCTGCGTCACGTCCTCGGCCTCGTCGGTGTCGGGCAAACCTGGAGGCAATGCAGGGATATTTCATAGCAAATCAGGGTCCAGTAATCGCGTGCGTGTGTGTGCGTCCAGTAAGGAAAGCACAGGAAGCACAGCAAGCACAGCAGATGACCAGAGCTGCGCCATGCATCTGCTTCACGTCTTCGGCCACAGTTGGGGTCGGGCAGACCTGCGTGTGTGTGCATGCAGGCAGGCAGGTGCACAGAAGGTGAGCTGGAGCAGCTCCATGCGTCTGCCTCACGTCCTCGGCCTCGCCGGGGTCGGGCAGACCTGCGTGTGTGTGTGTGTGTGTGTGTACAGTAAGGAAAGCACAGCAAGCACAACAGGTGATCAGAGCAGCACCATGCATCTGCCTCACGTCCTCGGCCTCGCCGGCGTCGAGCAGACCTCTGTGTGTACGTGCAGGCAGGCAGGTGTACAGAAGGTGAGCACAAAAACACAAGTCAAGTCAGGCAGGGTGGGGGCAGCGCCATGCATCTGCGTCACGTCCTCACGCCGCCACGCCTTGGACGGGCAGACCTGCGTGCGTGCGTGTGCGTGCAGGCAGGCAGATGTATAGAAAGTGATCAGAGCAGTGCCGTCAGTTGGCAGGGTGGGGCAGGGTCGGGCAAAAATGTGTGTGCACAGCAGGTGATCAGAGAAGCGCCATGCGTCTGCCTCACGTCCTCGGCCTCGTCGGGGTCGGGCAGACCTGCGTGTGTGTGTGTGTGTGTGCGTGTGTGTGCAGGCAGACACAGCAAGCTCAGCGTTGCGCTTGTCAAGCAGCGCCTGCATCTGCTTCACGTCCTCGGCCTCGTCGGGGTCGGGCAGACCTGCGTGTGTGTGTGCGCGTGTGTGTGTGTGTGTTACAGTTACATCGGCTTTCCAGCAAAGACTACCTCTAGTCCTAGTACCACCGCCTAGACCCAAGTCCAGTTCTGGCCCTAACAATTACTTGTGAGGGGCGGTAGCCACCAGCCGGCTGCCTGCCAACGTGTAGTCCCAGAGCAAAAAGGAGAGCTATTGTGCGACGCCTCAAAAATAGGTCCTAACTGCTTCTAGGGGATAGGGGGTCAAGTGGCGCTTGCCAATCTACTTGACCGCCGTGGTGGAGGGGCCGGCGCCTGAGGGGCAGCCGGACCGTACACCACGGCTCTCCACCCGACCCTATCCTGAGCACGCTCAAACGCCGTGTCCGAAAAAGTCTTCCAATCAGAACGAGTGCCACTAGTTTCGCCTAGCTGCTGAATCAGTAGCTTAAGAAAATAGTGTCGGGAGGAGGCTGGAGGCCGGCCTTGCTGCCGAGCCACATCCATTGTGCAGTCAAAAGTCATACTAGGAAGACGAGAAGCCGGCATGCGTATCACATGGCCTAGCCACTGCATTGATCACTTTGCCACAAGGCTCTCAATGGGCTCAGTGTCGCACGCCTGCCGAATATAAGTTAATCTGTGCCGGTCGACCAGGCGCACAACCAGAATGCGACGAAGGCAGTTAGAGTGGGCAACCTCCAATCGAGTCAGTTGTGTTTTAGTAGGGGCCCATGTTTCGCAGCCGTACAGAAAGTGGGGCAGCACGAAAGTGTTGTAAACCCGCATCTTAGACTGCACTTGCATCTTCTTGCTGGCCCAAATCTTATCAAAAGACGCAAACACGCCCAGCGCGCAACCGACACGCACACCGATCTCCTTCTCCACACCACCACTCTGGGTTATCCAACTCCCTAGATACTTAAATGCAGAGACGGTCTTCACTTCACCACCAGTCAGCGCAAACGTGGGCAGATCCGCGTCAAAATCTGCTGGCAAATCATCACTTCTGTCTTGGCGGCGTTGATTTGCATGCCAAAGCTAGAAGACACTTTGTCAAGGATTTTCAGCATAAGCGCCAACTGAGCTGGGTCATGCGAGAACAAACATAAATCGTCGGCATACATCAGCATTACTATACGCTCAACCGACGACGACAACACAGAGCCGCCGGCTCGGGTCACGACTGACACGCCAGCCCCCTCTGGCATCATGTCTAGCGCCTTTTTCACTATGTGGTCGATAAAAACATTGAACAACACAGGAGCAATGACGCACCCCTGTCGCACACCAGACGACACGGGGAATTCGTGCCCGATTTTCCCAGCCAGCCGCACGGCAGCTGCGGTGTTGGTGTGAAGATCCTCCAACAGATCAATAATGTGCGGATGAACACTATATAATCTAAGGACTCTCCACAGTGCCGCACGGTTTATGCAATTGTAAGCTTTAGAATAGTCGACAAATGCCACAGCCATGCATTGTTTGTACTCGGCATGTGCCGCGCTCAGCGGGCGCAGAGTAAAAATCGCATCAACAGTGCCTCTGCTTTTTCTGAAACCACACTGAGCCTGTGCTGTTCAATGTTTTTATTTACCACATAGTGAAAAAGGCGCTAGACATGATGCCAGAGGGGGCTGGCGTGTCAGTCGTGACCCGAGCCGGCGGCTCTTTTTGCTCTGGGACTACACGTTGGCAGGCAGCCGGCTGGTGGCTACCGCCCCTCACAAGTAATTGTTAGGGCCAGAACTGGACTTGGGTCTAGGCGGTGGTACTAGGACTAGAGGTAGTCTTTGCTGGAAAGCCGATGTAACTGTAACTGTAACACTGAGCCTCATGCAACTGACCATCAACCTGCGTGGAGACGCGGTGCAGAAGTATGGCAGCGTACACTTTCCCGGCAATAGAGAGAAGGCTTATACCGCGGTAGTTACCAGGGGAGTCACGCGGACCCTTCCCCTTATATAACGGTGTGATAATAGCAGTTTTCCATTCCCTCGGGGCTCTCCCGACCGCCATACGGCGATGATGACCCGGTGGAGCCATGCGATGGCAGGTGGGCACCGCAACAGCATGGCGTCCAGCTGGTCACCGCCCGGAGCGGCGGCCGAGCGCAACGCTCGCACACACGCCTCCGTCTCAGCCAGGTCAGGGGGCGCCCGTGCGCTTCGTCCACCTCTGTGGCGCGTGTGAGCTCAAACGCCGCTACATCGTTCTCCAGCTGGTTCAGGGTCTCGTCGCTGAGCTTGGTCTCCCCGCCATATAGCTTTTCGAATGACTCTGTCATGGCCTTCAGCACCCCGTCTGGACCGCTGTGCAGCGCGCCCGAGACGTCCCGCATGGCAGGTGGGATCTGATGGCTGCGGCTGCGGCCTGCCAGCCTGTCGCACGTGCGCGCAAACTGGCGCAGATTCTTCTTGCGTAGCATGTCTTGCGCCTCCGCCACCTGCTGGCCGATTCACCTCTCCCTGTCTCTCTGCACAGCTGCGTCGGCCGCGCGGTTGGCGCGGTTGCACTCTCGTATGGCAGCAGCAGACTTGCTCCTGAGCCATGCCGAGTGCGCGCGCTGCCGGGCGTCCATGAGCCAGAGGGTGCGCTGCGACAGAGTGAACTGCCAGCCGCGCCGCCGGCGGCTGCCGCGTGGAGCGAGGTGGTTGGTGGCCACCTCGTGAATGGCAGCAGCCATCGCGTCGTACTCCGCCAGGGCATCAGCGCCCTCGGGCGGCTTGGCCTCCAGCAGCCCAAAGCGATCGGACACCTGGAGGTTGAACTCACGACGGACAGCCGGGCGCCGCAGTTGTGAAGAGTCCCATGCGCGCCGCTGAGAGCCGCCTGCATGGCGGGAGGCTCGCATGCGGAGGCGCATGGACAGCACCACCACGCGGTGATGACTGTCCCAGGTTGGGCTCCTACGCACCCTTCAGTCTGTCACCGCATGCATGCGGCGGCGCGCGACCAGGATGTAGTCCTTGACGCTGTGCAGGCGGCGCAAAGAGCATGCATGCCGTCTGCCACGATGAGCAGTGTGTGTGTGTGCGCAGTAAGGAAAGCACAGCAAGCACAGATGGTGATCAGAGCTGCGCCATGCATCTGCTTCACGTCCTCGGCGTCGCCGGGTCGGGAAAACCAATGCAGGGCAATTTCAGAGCAATGAGGCAGTGCAGGGCAGTTTCAAAGCAACATCGTAGCCATGCATCCGCTCGGCCTCGTCGGGGTCGGGCAGGCCTGCGTGCGTGTGCGTGCAGCCAGCATCGAGTGCGAGCGGTGCACACACACACACACACACCAGGCCCAGTTCACCTGCTGTTCCTGCCTGGCGTTGAAAGCGTCAGTGAGTCTGAGCGGTGAACACACACACACACACACACACACACACACATCAGGCCCGTTCACCTACACACACACAAACACACACACACACACACATTAGGCCCGGTCCACCTGCTGTTCCTGCCTGGCGTTGCGAGCGTCAGTGAGTCTGAGCGGTTAACACACACGCACACACACACACACACACATGCACGCACGCACAAACACCGCTCCCACCACCCCAGCTTATAGTTATCACCTGCTGATGCAGCCTTCGCGTTGACATTGGGCGTCGACAGCACCATCGAGTCAAATCGGTGAAAATACACCAAGACACACACACACAGACACAGACACACACACACACACACGCAGACACACACATACACACACACACACGCACGCAAAAGGCCCGATTCACCTGCTGATGCAGCTGCAGCGATTGCGTTGGGCGTGGGCAGCACCATCGAGTCAGAGCGGTGTACCGCGTGGTCTGCCCCTGCCTCTTTCATGGCCGCGACCTTGCGTCGCAACGACGAGAGTGATTGCTCCGCGTCTGCCAGCTCGTTCTGTGTGTGTGTGTGTGTGTGTGCGTGTGTGTGTGTGCATGTGTGTGCATGTGTGTGCGTGTGTGTGCATGTGCGTGCGTGTGTGTGTGTGTGTGTGTGTGTGTGTGTGGAGGGGGCGGGCGAGCAGCATCGACCAGCTCGTTCGGCGTTCGGTGTCAAGGGGGTTGAGGGAGGCGCGTGTGTGCGTGTGTGAGGGGGAAGGGAGTGCAGGGACCAGTCGGCGCATCGTGAAAAGCGACTGCTGGCGTCTTCTCATTCCGCGAGAGAGTCTGAGAGGGTCTGTGGAAACCATACATATCGCTTGCCTTCTCGTATGTGTGTGGTGTGTGTGGGGGGGGTCCGAACTGTAATTGTTAAGTACGATCGCAGGTGTAATTCTTCGTAACTTTCACGAACTTCGACGGTTATATCAGTTTCGCAGCTTCGCGGGGGGGGGGGTCCAAAACGATACGTGTTCGGTAAGGCGAACCGCACGTATGGTATGCCAGTTCCGTGTGGTGCCCTTTTAAGTGCGCGTCCTGTGTGGCGACACCGAGAGAGATTCTGCAGGTTGCGTGCGCGCGTGCTTCGTGCTCTCGGCCCAAGACGTGCCGCGGCCGCGGCGCTGTCCCCCCCCCCCCTTTCACGCACCTCCAGCGCCTAGATCCGCTCCTCCGCCTCCACCTGCCGCCCGCTTCCCCGCACAACACACAACACACACACACACACACACAAACACACACACGCACACACGCACACGCACAGCACACGTACCTCCAGCGCCTTGATCTGCTCCTCCGCCTCCACCTGCCGGCCCTCGCCCGACCCCCCCACACATCACAGACGTGTGTGACACACACACATACACAGACACACACACACACACACGCACGCGCTCCCTCCCCCTTCACGTACCTCCAGCGCCTTGATCCGCTCCTCCGCCTCCACCTGCCGGCCCTCAGCCAGCGACGCCCGCTCATGCGCAGTGCGAGCCTGTGTGTGTGTGTGTGTGTGGTTGTGTGTGTGTGTGTGTGTGTGTTGGCATCGCCGGTGCCTGCACTGCACTTGCACGCCCCGTTGCCGCTGCGAGATGACGGAGCCTTCCGTCACATACTCTTGCAATCTCCTGTCTCCCGACCAGTGATTTCCATGTCAGGATTTTCAATTAATGTTCTGGCGCCATTTGACTGGAAATCCGGCTCCATGGCTCCAAAACCCGGCTCCAAACGCCGAAAAGGACATCGCTGCTCCCGACACAGAGGGCTACACTGTCTGACCCCACACCAACCTCTGCGTGCTTGTGGTCCAGCTGCCGCCGCAGTGCTGTGACCGTGGCAGCGTCTCCTCCGCCTCCACTGGTAGACCCGCCACCTCCCGCAGCGTCGCCCGCCGCGCGTATGGCGTCCAGCACGCGCGCCAGGGCGGCCTTAGTGGATGCTGTGGGTGTGGGTGGGGGGGGGAGTGTGTGCGTGTGTGTGTAAGTGTGTGTGTGCGTGTGTGAGAGTTTGCGGTGTGTGCGTGTGCGTGAGTGTGTGTGTGTGTGTGTGTGTGCATGCATGTGTGTGCAAGCGTGTGCACCGCGTCCAGCACGCGCGCCAGGGCTGCCTTGGTGGACGCTGCGCCTGCACACAGCGTGGGTGAGCGGGTGGTTGAGTGAGGTGTCGTGGTTGCCGCAGGCAGAGGCTTAAACGTTGGGGTGCGAGGGAGCTGCAGCGCGAGCAGGCACGCACAGCGCATCACAGCACAGCGCGGCACAGCGCAACGCGGCTCGGCGCAGCTGAGCTTAGCTGTGCTGAGCGCAGCTGAGCGCAGCGCAGCTGAGCGCAGCTCAGTTCAGCTCAGCTCAGCTCAGGTCAGCTCAGCGCAGCTCAGCACAGCTCAGCTCAGCTCAGCGCAGCTCAGCGCAGCTCAGCTCAGCTCAGCTCAGCTCAGCTCAGCTCAGCTCAGCTCAGCGCAGCTCAGCTCAGCTCAGCTCAGCTCAGCTCAGCTCAGCTCAGCGCAGCGCAGCTCAGCTCAGCGCAGCGCAACGCAGCGCAGCGCAGCTCAGCGCAGAGGCAGCCATCCCCCCCCCACACACCAGCCACACACACCACACACACACCACCACCCCACACACACCTCGTGCGCATGCAGCCCAGCGCAGCTCAGAGGCAGCCACCCCCTCCCCGACACACACACACACACCCACACACAACCCGTACAGAGGCAGCCACACACCACACACACCACCACCATACACACACACCTGCGCGCGCATGCAGCGCATCCTCCACGTCAGTCGACACAGCGGCTAGCCGCTTCTCGTCATCAGTGATGCTCTGTGTGCGGAAGGAGGGTGAGGGGGTCAGCAGCGCAGCACAGCACAGCACAGCACGACAGAGCACAGCGAAGCACCGCACAGCACAGCAGACAGCCCAGCCCAGCATAGCACATAAGACAGCCCAGCCCAGCACAGCACAGCCCAGCACAGCACAGCACAGCACAGCAGACAGCACAGCAGACAGCACAGCCCAGCATAGCACATTAGACAGCACAGCACAGCCCAGCACAACAGAGCACAGCACAGCACAGCACAACAGAGCCCAGACCAGCATAGCACAGCAGACAGCCCAGCCCAGCATAGCACATTAGACAACCCAGCCCAGCCCAGCCCAGCCCAGCATAGCACAGCACAGGTCGGTCAGATCAGCTTGATGCCAGGGTGTCGACAGTGGGGGACAGGCACAGCGCGGGCAGCGGCCCAGCCCAGCGTATCACACAGCCCAGTGGCCACCCACCTTGCGCAGCTCCTCAGTCGGCGGCGTCCCGCCCCCCGCCATGAGCCGCGCACAAATGGGTCCCTTATCAGGTTTGGGGTTAAGGGTTTTAGGATGTTTATGGTCCTGTCAAGCCACCCACCTTGCGCAGCTCCTTGGTCGGCGGCGCCACGCCCCCCGCCATGAGCCGCGCAAGGAACGAGTCCCCGCTCGTACCCTAAAGCTTCATCAGGTTTGGGGTTTTAGCTATTTTCAAGCCGCCCACCTTACGCAGGTCCTTAGTCGGCGGCGCCCCGCCCCCCGCCATGAGCCGCGCCAGGAATGGGTCCCCGCCTGCTGCTGCTGCTGCTGCTGCTGCCCCTCCTCCGCTGCCCCCTCCTGGCTGCTTCTCGTCCACCGCCCCAGCGGCGGATGGCTCTGCTGCGCCGTCGCCGAGTGCCTGCGCCGCCTGCGAGGGTGGGCGGATGTGGGGCAGGTGTGGGACAGGTGTGGGACAGGTGTGGGACAGGTGTGGGGACAGGTGTGGGACAGGTGTGGGTCAGGTGTGGGTCAGGTGTGGGGACAGGTGTGGGACAGACGTCGCCGGCTTCCGCGCCGTCGTTGAGTGCTTGCGCCGCCTGGGTGAGGCGAGGGGTGGCGCACTCAATCAGGGCGCGGGCTGATGGAGGCGGGCTGGTGGTGTTGGTGGTGGCGCGTGGTGCGGGACGCACGCACGCACGCACGCACGCACAACGCACGCACGCACACACGCACGCATGCACGCATCCACACACACACCAACACACACAAGACACACACTCACCAGGTGCCGCACGTCTCCCTGCAGCTGCTCCCATAGCCGGTAAATGCACACACACACAAACGCACGCACACACACACACACACACACACTCATGCATGCATGCAAACACACACACACACACACACACACACAGCACCAGGTGTCGGACGTCTCCCTGCAGCTGCTCCCATAGCCGGTCGATGCACAGCAGCGACTGCGCGCGCTCAGACTCCTTTGTCTCATAGCCGGTGACACGCTCCTCAAGCACCTGTGTGTGTGTGTGTGTGTGTCTCCTTTGCCTCATAGCCGGTGACGCGCTCCTCAAGCACCTGTGTGTGTGTGTGTGTGAGTGTGTGTGTGTGCATTTGTGTGTTTGTCTCCTTTGCCCCACAGCCGGTGACGCGCTCCTCGAGCACCTGTGTGTGTGTGTGTGCATTTGTGTGTGTGCACGTGTGTGTGTGTGTGTGTGTGTGTGTATGTGTGTGTCTCCTTTGCCTCATAGCCGATGACGCGCTCCTCAAGCACCTGTGCGCGCGTGTGTGTGTGTGTGTGTGTCTCCTTTGCCTCATGGCCGGTGACGCGCTCCTCGAGCACCCGTACGACTACGTATGTGTGGAGTTGGTCAGTTGGATGGGGTTGGAAGGTTGGATGGTAGGTCGGGGTGTGACTGTGTCAAGGATCGGGCAGCAGCGGCTGTCGAGCAGGACACTGCTGGCTTCCCTCGAGCACGCTGAGAAGAGGAGGGTACAGTACACACACTGTGCATGTACGCGTGATGTACACATATGTACGCACGATGCATGCACGATGTACGCACGATGTACGCACGATGTACGCACGATGTACGCACGATGTACACGCATGACGTACGATGCACGCACGATGTACCGTAGTGACACGCTCATTTGGGGGTACGGCCATTTGGGGGCTGGGGCTGAATATGGCCGTTCAAGGCCCACCAAAGACACGGGTTTGGGGGTAGCTGCTGGCACGCAGCGCCCTTAGTGACACGCATTTGGGGGCGGCTTCACACACCCACACTGCCCCTCCGCCCTCTTCTTGCCACCTTGTGCTGCATCCAAGCAGTGCTCTGAATAGCCCTTGTTATTACCTTTCCGATGCAATTCGAATCGTCAAAATCCATGGAGTATCGAGTGAGTTACAGCATATACGCCTTTTACTTGCGACACGGGTTTGGGGGTAGCTCCGAGCGTCAGTGCCACTCTCGACACGGGTTTGGGGGTAGCCTACCCCCAATCGTACCCCCAAATAAGCGTGTCACTACGGTACACACAATGTACGCACGCTGTGCATGCATGTATGCACGCTGTACACGCGTGTACGCACGCTGTTTAGGCACAAAGTACGCACGCTGAGAAAAGGACGGTGCTGTGCGCACGCAACAACGCACGGGTGTCGGGCGAGGAAACCATGCGAGGCTGCAGGACGGAGGGCGTGGGGGCGGTGCGGTCTCGTGAGGACGCATTGCCGTAATCCCCACCCCTTTACACATCTGGCACCGTACAGTGGGCACACACACGTACACACAGAGACAGAGACAGAGACAGAGACAGAGACAGAGACAGAGACAGAGACAGAGACAGAGACAGAGACAGAGACAGAGACAGAGACAGAGACAGAGACAGAGCGATCGATACAGAGAACTCTGAACAGCAGACCTAGATAGGTTGTTTCTGGTAATAATTGAGGGTTCCATTTGAAGGCGGGAGACCACACATACACACACACACACACACACGCACACACACACACACACACGAACACACACATACACACGCACACACACATGCACGCGGACACATGCACGCGGACACTCTGGCACCCTGAAAATTCCGTTTGAAGGCGGGTGACCACACGTACACACACACACAAACATAAAACACACACACACACACACATGCACGCGGACACTCTGGCACCCTGCAAAGGATGCCACACACACCTTGGTCTCGCGCCGCGCCTCCTCTAGCTTCACTGACAGGTTCTGGTTCTGGCGCGACAGCACCTGCAACTTCTGCGAGCCGGCTGCCTCCGCGATCTCCGCCATTGCGCCTGTGAGTGTGCGTGCGTGCGTGTGTTAGTGGGTGTGTGGGGGGTTGTGGGTGAGAGTCCCTGCCGCCTCCGCTCCTTCGATCTCTGGTGGGTGCAGGTTGGAGCAACCCGAGGGGGCCAACAGGGTGTGACCCAGGGACTCTGGGCCAGCAGGGTCCCATGCACGGCGCTGGGGAGTGGCCGGGGCACTCGTGCACAGACACATGGGCGCATGGGTGCATGGGGTCTCTCAAGCGTCTCTCATGCGAACGTGTGCTGCCCATGCATGCGGTGTCCTGTCATCGCATGCACACTCAAAAAGTGCCCATGCATGCACTGCGCGCACCTCAGCGTCAGAGCCTCGCGAGCCGGCGATCTCGATCACCGGCCCTCACAGGACCTCCAGTACCTGAGTGCAGAGCATGCATGCATGCGTAGGCAAGGTAGGCTCGGCGTGTGCAGTGCGCTGGGCGTGTGCACTGCCATCTTGAAGTTCACCGTGCGCCGTGTTGCCCGACCCACTGTGGACATTATCTACCAGGTTCTCTCTCGCAGCACGATGATGACTAGGTCGCGCATGGGAGGGGCGAATGGGGCCCAACGATGTTGAGTGTTGAGGACATCATTTCCATACAATTTTTGGGTGCGTTGTTGTGTTTCGTCCTCATAAAGGCCCCCCCCCCATAAGGCCGGAGAATTGCACCTTAACACCCTTCGTTTTTTGCCGTCCATCCACTTGGGCAAAAAACTTTGCAATCCAGCGGGATCGCCCCGATGCCCCCACCCATGGGCGCTGTGGGTGACGAGAACCCCCTGGCGTTGACGCTGCAGCGCGCTGCCAGCGGCGTGCAGAGGCACGTTCACCGGGCGTGGCAGGATTGCTGCGTGCAGCACCTGGAGCCTGCACGGCAGCACGTCGCGCATCAGGCACAGCGCCTTCAGAACTGGGCGCAGACTGGACCACTGAAGGCGCTGCAGCAGGCTGGAGCAGGGGCGGGGCCCGCATGGAGACCGATGCTTGCGGTGCGAAAATTTTCTCGGTCCCCATGCATGCAAGCTCCGCCGACACACCACGCCTGGCACACACCCAGCACACATACGGGCCCACGCCTGGCACACCCCTTGACCGCACATGCATGCATGCGCGCAGTCCATCAGCCTGGGTCCGTGGGGCGGGCCGTCGTCGTCGGGTCCCCAGCCGCTGCTTGAGCTTGGGATGGCCAAGGACGAGGTCAAGGCACGTCTCGCGCCCATCCCCGTCTACACGGTGGCCAACCCCAAGAACGAGTTTGTGCTGGTGGCGGGAGAGGTGCGGCGTCTGCATGCGCCCATGCGCGCCCATGCGCATACAACCGGCCGCACACACAGCACTGCCCGTCGCCCGGCTCCACCCCCGTTCCACCCGCACACGCGCAGAACAACACGCAGTTGGGTTTCTTTTTCTTCACCAAGGCAGACGCGGAGGCAATCGTGGAGAAGATCCGCGAGGAGAACCCGCGCCTCGCGCGCGACTCCAAAATCCTCAAGGTCACGATGGACAATGTGTATGAGGTGTTCACGACGCCGCGCGACGTCACCGGCCTGCAGGTGCGTGTGTGGGTGTACGCATGTGTGGGTGTGGGTGTGTGTGTGTGCGCGTGTGCCACACGAGTCGTGGGCCTGCTGGTGCGTATGTGTGTGCCTGTATGTGTACGCCCGTGTGTGTGTGTGTGTGTGTGTGTGGAATGTGTGTGTGGATTGTGTGTGTGGAATGTGTGTGTGTGTGTGTGTGTGTCAGCAGCCGTACACACTGGCTCTCCCCCCTCCCCCCCCCCCGACTTCCCACCCACCACTGGCGCCACTCACAGGGCATCCACTTCCGCTTCATGCCCGACGTCGCACAAGTGAAGCACGCGCTGGAGGTGTGCGTGCGTGTGTGTGCGGGGGGGTGGGGGGGTAACAGGGGAAAGTGTGTTCGTGTGCATACGAGCGCAGCACGCACAGACACACGCACAGACACACACACACACACACACACACGGGCCCTGTCCTCGCCCTCAGCTGTCGTCGCCCTCCACACCGAGGCTGGCGTGCTGAAACAAACACACACACACACACTCGCCCTCAGCTATACAGCGAGGCTGGCGTACCGACGCACACACACACACACACAATCCCCCACACATACACACACACTCCTCACCCCCACACACACTCGCCCTCAGCTCTACACCGAGGCTGGCGTGCCGACGAAGCAGTTTGTCGGCGTGCCGGTGTTCCAGGCGGAGGGTCTGACTGTGACGACGCAGGAGATGGTGGGTGGCGTGCAGTTTCTACAGTGGCTGATTTGCACAGTCGGTCGGACGCCTTTGATGGCGTATTGATGGCATAGTGCACAGTGGCCAGAGGACAGCTTACAGGGCGCACCCCAGTGGTCCCTGGGAAGGATTTTTGTAATTAGTTTTTTGCCGGCTCCAGCAACTTTGACCGCTCATACCAGGCACAATACACAGCGGGTATTCATGCAACGCATGCCGTTGTGCTGCTCTAAGCACGAGCTTTCCAACGCACCGCTCAATGCCCTCTCCCACTTAATGTGGGGTGGTTTTCTGGGAAATGGGGAATCCAGCTCGGAGCGGTATATGGCTTGCAGGGGAATCACTGGCGCACCCTCGGGGCGTGGGAGTGCTGGGCTGACTGTGGCGACGTAGGAGAAGGTGGGTGGGGTTGACGCTCTGCACGAGCTGTTCCACTTAGGCACACTGAGACGGAGTGAGACGAGACGAGGCGGCGGCACTTTGTCTCTCTGTTACTCTTCAGTTACTCGTGTCTCGCCCTATCAAGGCAGGGCTACCGGTGTTTCAGGCGGAGGGGCTGACCGTGACGACGCAGGAGATGGCGGGTGACTTGCACAGTCAGTCGGACGCCGATGATGGCGTATTGATGGCATAGTATTACACAGTGTACGCCGGGGCCGGGGGGTGGGAGTGATGGGCTGACCGTGACAGCGTGGTGGTAGGTGCGGTTTATGGTTGTCAGTTGAAGTTAACGGTACACGCCCTTGCGGGCTTTGCTGGAACGCCATTGTCACTGTTACTGTTACTGCCCTTGGGGACGCGTGGGATTGAGGGAGCTGCCTCCTTGCCGACGCACGAGGTGGTGGGGTGCGGTTTACGGTACGTGCCCTCGTGGGCTCTGCTGGAAAGCTGATGTTGCTGTTACTGTTATCGACCTCGGGGGCGCGTGGGATTGAGGGAGCTGCCTCCTTGCCGACGCAGGAGATGGTGGGGTGCGGATGGCGGTCGTCAGTTAACAGTCCACGGCTTGCGCCCTCGGGGCGTGAGATTGGGGGATTGATTGGGGGCTGCCGCTTTGACGGCGCAGGAGATGATGGGGTGCGGGCGGCGGGTGGCAGTTGATAGTTTACGGGACGCGGCCTCGAGGCGGGCTCGCATACGGTGGGGTGTGGTTGGCAGTGTCCAGTTGACGGTTGAGTACGCGCGCTCGGGGGCGTGGGGAGCGAGGGAGCTGCCTCCGGGAGGCGGGCTGACACATGATGGCGTGCGGTTGATAGTAAGCGGTCTACGCGACAGCATTACATGCCCCTCTCCCTTGCCCCCACCCCACCCCCACCCCTCACCACACACACACACGCACACACACGCACACATCCTCCTACGCCACAATACGTGCCTCTTTTCCTTGACCCACCCCCCACCCCCCACCCCTCAACACTGCTCCCCCCCCCCCCACACACACACACACACTATATGCAGCAATGCGTGCCTGTCTTCCTTGCCCTTCCCCCCCCCACCCAACACCGCTCACCCCCCCCACACACACACCCTATACGCAGCAATGCGTGCCTGTCTTCCTTGCCCTCCCCCACCCACCCAACACCGCTCATCCTCCCCTCTCCTGTATGCAGCAATGCGTGCCCCTCTTCCTGGCCAAAGAGGACCTCGACATCGCGGTGCAGTCGGCGTGCAGCGCAACAACACCCCTCAGCATGTCCACACACACGCACACACGCACACACACCCTGCGCAGCAATACGTGCCCCTTTTCCTCGCCAAAGAGGACCTCGACATCGCGGTGCAGTCAGCATACAAGCAGCGCAACGCGGCGCAGATTAAGCTGTACCGCGACAAGGCGATCAAGTTCGACGAGGAGTACAACCAGGTGGGGACAAGAAAGAGTGGGAGGGAGGGGGCGGAGAGGGGGGAGGTGTGAAGACGGGGAGAGTGGGTGTGTGGGGGTGCAGATTAAGCTGCTCCTCAACTTCACTTTTGTCAAGTTTAGGATTACAACCAGGTGTGGCAAAAGAGTGATCAGACTGGGAAGGAGCGAGGGAGGGAGGAAGAGAGAGAGAGTCGTGTCAACCAGTGGGGGAGACTGAGGGAGAGAGTCTGTGTCTGTGGTCCTGCCTGCACACAGACACACACACACGCCCACACACGCCCCACACACGCGTTGCTGTCCAGGCCGGGAGCGCCGTCAGCCGGGAAAAGTCGCCACTTCAGGGTCGCTTACACACACGCACACATACATACATTCATTGTACATGCTTACTCTTAGTTCACGGGGTTAACGTTGTACGGGTACAACGCTTTTCACCTCAATTTCGTATGCATGGCACAGGAGCTATGGTTGGTCGATTGGGATTGGAGGCTGCTTGTCGGACAGCTTATAGTTCAGGCTATCTGCTGGTGGCCTTGAATGTGCGAAATTCGAATCCTGGCGGTTACAGGCGACGCCTAAAGTTCGGTTTTCCGGGCAAATCTTGATTTTGATTAACTTGAATTTTCCAAAGACTGGAACCTTATCCAAAACCTCGGCTTGGGGCCCGTGGTTAACTACAGTCTTAGGTCACTCCCCAAGGCATCTGTGGCTCGAACGGCGGGCCGTGAATCGCTTGGCACCACTGCTTCCAGTGGGGCCAAACAGCAGATTTTGCACCCCGCGAGGTCGCGCTTTTGGCAGCCAAATGTGCATTCCATTGCATTGAAGGCGTATTTTGGCCCACCACCACCCGTGGCTCCCCCAGAATGTTGGTGGGGGTACATGCAAGTCATTTAGGCCTTATGGGGGTCTCAGGTGTGCAGCGGGGCTGTGTGTGCATTGATTTGTACTTTGTACACACTTTTCCCACACTTTGGGCCACATATCAGCATCCAGCAGCTGACTCACGCCCCTCCCCCCCCCCCTCATCACAAAACCCAAGGAATGCTTTTTGGGACCTTAATGGAGGCCTGGGTAGCGCTGGATGAACCCAAGGTGTCCAGGAGAGTGCTGGGGCAGCACATAAGGCTCACAGCTGCATGGCACTCACATGCACACACCTCGACTCACTACTCGTGGTGCACAGCCCCCCCTCACTTTCGCTCCTGAACTTCAGCTTCTGAGTACATATCAAGAGCTTACTGCGCGTTTGGGGCAGTGAGATGAGCTCGAGCGTGCGGTGGCGACGCGTGAAAAGTCGATTTGCGCCCACACTCGGTGTTGCGAGGCTGCCGCGAGACCGTGGGCGGCTATCGCGGCCGTGAAGTGGTCACCAAAAGCGTCGCTGGCTATGATTGGGTCCCTAGGGCATGGCCTTGAGCGGGGGCGGGGTGGGGAGCCCGTTCGTGGCGCGCAAGGGCGTCTTTGTGATCGCCTCTGATGGGCCGCCTTTTGCCTCCCTTAGAGGCATCGGACCGACTTTGAGCGCGTGTTGGGGGCGCTGGGCTTAACCCCTGCTTCCCCCGAGTTCAAATTACTCGACTTTGGGGTGTGGACTGCGCCTTGGTTGAAGGGTGGGGGGTGGGGGTGTCTCGAACCCTGTTTTTCTTAATAACAAAAAACGTTGTACGGGTACAGCGTCGTTGTATGTGTAATACGGCCCTGTGAACTAAGATTACACACACACACGGACGCACACGCACTCACACACAGGTCGCTGTCCAGGCCGGAAGCGCCGTCGGCCGGGAAAAGTCGTCGCTAGAGGGTCGCGCGGGCAAGGCGAAGCAGAAGGCGGACGCAGCCAAGGAGAAGGCGGACGCGGTGGAGCGGGCACCGATGCCGAAGATTGAGGTTGGAAGCTTTGAGGAGGTGGGTGAGGGACGGGCGTTCAGTGTGCTGCGCAGGGCAGTGTGTGTGGGGGGGGGGCGTGCGAGGACACAGCGTGTAATGTGCGCTCACATGCCCTCTCTTGCGCACCCTCGTGCCCACGCACGCACACACCGTACACAACCCCCGTGCGCGTGCGCCCTCGCCCTGGTGCACACGCGTCCTTGCGCCCCCAACACACACATAGTGGGGTGGCGCACGCACACACGCACGCTCACACACACACACACACACACACACCGCACCCGTGCACATGTGCAGGTGATGATGCGCATGACTGCGAGCAATGGCGACGACCTCGCCGCATGGAGCCAGGTCATGTTTGTGGCGCCGGGGCTGCTGCAGCAGGCGGTGCTCAAGGAGGCGGCGGCAGCGGCGGGAGGGGCTGGCAAGAAGTGAGCGTGAGCTGGAGCTGGAGAAGCAGCTTCTGCGCGGCGGGGGGGCTGTGGATGGGGCGGCGTAATGCGGCGTGTTTGTCGGCGCTTGCTGGATCTTTCACCCAGTAAGTGGGTGGAGAGGCGCCGCCGCACGCCGTGCGTGTCCGTCAGTACCCTCGTCTACCGCGTTTTTTTGGCAGGGGAGGCAGGCACGGGCAGGATCGCAGGCAGCTGTGCGCAGACGCAAGCACCAGGTGTAATGATGCGTCAAAGATGCAACCACAGCAGCCCAAAGCAGCAAAAGCAAGCATTTATTTTTGGTGAGCCTCCTGGTGAGCCGCGTCCCTGGGGCGCCCATGCAGATGCCGCATGCAGAGCCCGCCCGCGCGCGGGCCGGCCATGCGGCCCACAGTGCGGCGCCCCGCGCTGCGCCTGCTGCAGAGGCTGCTCAGCCTGCCCGGCCCGCTGCTGCTGCCGCCCCTGTGGCGTCGGCGGGGGGGGGCCGGCGACGGAGCGGCCTGCGTCGGGCGCCAGTCGTGCCGCATCTGCGGGCGGCCCCTCCCGCCGAGGGGGCTGCCTGCGCGTGTGGGCGACTCGTCGCTGCGCCGCAGCTTCGTGCTGTCCATCCCGGTGGCACGCGGCGCCAACTGGCTCCTCGCGGGCGGTGGCAGGCGGATGGATGAAGAGGAGGCGACGGCGGCGGCGGCGGAGCGGATCGCTGCAGCTGCCGAGGACGGCACCAGCCTGCCCGTCCGCCTGGCTACGGATGTCGTGCGCTTCCTCTACGGCGGCACCGGCCGGCGGGAGCCGGCTGATGGTGGCGTCGTGTCCGCGTCGCTCCTCAACGCCAAGCCTGCCGTCGGGGGCATCGGCGTGGAGCCACGCGGGGGCGGTGTGCTGCGTGTGCTCTTCACCGTGGCGTCTGACGCCGTGGCCGACACTGTCGTGCGCTGGCGCCACGAGCTGCGCCGCTGTGTGGACTCGAATGCAGTCTTCGACGTCCTCAGTGACCGCGAGGAGGTGCAGCACCAGGCGCTGTGGCCCGCTTTCCTCGCCGCCAAGGTTGCGGGGAAGCGGGCGCAGTTCCATCGCGCGCGCCTCGTCGTTGACGGCGAGCGGGTGCCTGCACCTGCTTGCTAGATGGCATTCCCTCTGGGGGTGTTTTTGAAGGAGAGGTGGCGCCACACGCGTGCGGTGGCGGGTGCGGTGTGGTCGCTGAGTAGAGTGCTGCGGCGGGTGTGCTACTAGCCCCGCTTCCGGTGGTCTGGGGGAGGGCTTTTTGGTCCCTTCATGGTTTTATACCTTGGGTCCGCCCTCTGGCCATTTGAGGGGCTGGGTGTGCAGCCTGCACAGTGGTGCTGCTTGCTTGGCGCCCGCCACCAAGTGTGGATGGCGTTACCGTGGGCTACTTGTAGCTTGACCTTTTGTGGGCCTTGAGCCTTGTTTCTCTAAGTCCCACTGGAGCTTTGAAACCGTACGTGTGACCGCCAGAAGTGGATTGTAAAACTCTCATCATCATCATTTATCTGGGCTGGGTGCCCTAGGTGTGGGCAACACACCTGCCTTAGAGCTTGCGCTGCTTCATACGTGGCCCTACGCAGTGTACAAGACGTTGCTCCGCCACTGCTGTTGGCGCCCCCAACGCGTCGATGAGCCTTGGGCGGGGCGGGACGATGGAGGATGGCGCTTATTCGGACACCGACTCCGTGGGGCATGCGTCGACCTCAGGCTCCAAGGCCAAGCCCCTGGGCCCCGAGAAGCTGCTAGAGGTGACGGAGCGGGTGTACCGGGCGTTCAACCCGGCGCAGGTGACGCTGGACACGCATGCGGATGAGCAGCTCGGCGCCATCCAGCTGGGCTCACAGTTCGATGACACCTTCATCCGGCAAGTGCTCTATGGAGTCGTGCGGTACCGGCAGTTCCTGGGCAGCCTCATGGACTCCTTCTACTACTACAACAGGTACGTGCTGGGGCAGCGCGGCTAACTGGGCAGCACGCCGCATGGCGCAACACCCACGCATGGTGCAACCATGCAACGCACACCCATGCACACACACACACACACACACACACACACACACACGTGTGTGTGTGTGCGAGTGCACACGCACACGCGCACACACACGCTCGCTCGCATGCCGCCTGTCGCATCCCAGGCACGTGCAGGGCGCATATCAGGCACGCGCATTAGTGCTCGCGCCCGACGCCCCCCTTCCCCTTCCCCGCCCCTCGTGCCCCCATCCCTCCCCTCCCCCAGCGGCGTCGCAAACCGCGACGACCGCGATATGTACAAAGTCATGGCGTACCTCACGATCTTCCGGCTAGAGGAGCTCGGATTTGCACAGTACCGGTGAGTGTGTGTGTGTGTATGTATGTGCGCGTGTGCGCATGTGTGTGTGTGTGTGTGTGTGTATGTGTGTGTGTGTGCATGTGTGTGTGTGTGTGTGTGTGTATGTGTGTGTGTGTGCATGTGTGGGTCCGTGTTGCACAGTACCGGTGAGTGCACACGTGCTGGAGGCGGGGGCCGTATCTGGGCTGGCTGGCTGTGTGTGTGTGTGTATGTGTGAGAGTGTGTGTGTGTGTGTGTGTGTGCGTGTGTGTGTGTGTGCACATACGTGCATGTGCAGTGACTGTGAGTGTTTGCATGTGTGTGCCTGTGTGTGCGTGAGTGCGTGTGAATGTGTGAGTGTGTGTGTACATAGCTCCGCTCCTTTCCAAACACCCCATAAGCTTGTCGTGTACTTCCGCCACATGCCCAACAACAACAACAGCAGCAACAGCAACAGCAACAACAATAACAACAGGCGCCTGGTCGATGCCAAGGAGCCCCAGAAGATGGTTGTGTTCTTCCGCTATCTCTTCAACGAGGGGTACCTCAGGGGGGCTGTGCGCGACGACTGGCTCAAGCTGTACGACAAGCAGTTTGTGGATGAGACGATACAGAAGGTGGGTTGTTGTGTTGTGTGTTGTACTGTGCGATGGTGCGTGGGCGGGGGTGTGTGGTGGGGTGGTGCGTGACGAATGGCTAAAGCTGTACGACAAGCAGTTTGAGACAATACATAAGGTGGGGGGGGGTTGTGTGTTGAGAGATGGTGGGTGGGGTGGGCGGGTGGGGTGTGTGGGTGTTGTGGGGTGGTGCGTGATGACTGGCTCAAGCTGTACGACTAGCAGTTTGTGGACGAAACGATGCAGAAGATGTGGCTGTTGCGGGTTGGGGTGATGTGAGATGGATGGGTTGGGAGGTAGGGGAGGGTGGGGCGGTGTGCTGGGGTTGGGTTGGGTGGGGTCCGGGGGGGGGGGGCATACGGAGTGAGCGCCAAGGGGTCCTATTCACTGCACCAACGGAGAGGAAAGCCCCCCCCTTCCACACATGCACACTGTGGTTTGAAACCCACCTCACAAAGCCACCCACGCACGCATGCGCACAGATCCTGCACCGTGTCTCAACCCTACACCGTCAACGCGCAGATCCTATCCTGGTCGTCCGAGATGTCTGCGCTGCTCGACTCGCTAGAGGAGCTCGTGTACCTCACGCGAAAGAAGGACGATGACAAGAAGGTGGGGTCAGCCACTTGATGCATGCAATCAATTATGGGTCAATCAACGCATAGACAGTGGACTCAACACAGTCACAGTAACATTGGCTCTCTCCAGCAAAGACATCTCGTAGTCCGAGCACCACCGACTTAACCCAAGTCCAGTAGACACGCGAAAGAAGGGCGATGGCAAGAAGGTGGGTCACAAAGGGCAGAGGGACTCTCAACCCTAGAGGACCGCCAAACACTCAGCCCTGAAACAGTGATTTCCTTTACAGGTTTTTAATTAACTCTTCCACAGCCGGATCATGCTTTGACCGTGTTGACCGTTGACCTCCCGTTGACCGTTTGTCCTCGTACATCAGTCATTTGAAAGCTGTTGCCGTGCTCTGTCCGGCAGGCTAATCAGACTAACCATCTACTGGATGGGTTTAGCTGTTTGCAAGGTCAAAGTACAGCCAGAATACAGCCAAATGGCTGTGAAGAGCCGAAAAGGAAATCACTGCCCTGAACCCAAGGGGGTGGAAAGGGGGAAGGGGGCCACAGCCGGGTTGAGTGATGAGGAGCTCGTGCAGCTCACGAGAAAGAAAGACGATGGCAAGGTGGGTGAATCGTGAAACGGATTTCACAGTCTGTTTGTGGAATCCACTGCTACCGGAGTGCCGCTTTGCCTCGCCGGCACGTTTAAATATCCCGAATTAATTTAGAATTGTGTGCCTTGCCGCGGGATTTCCCCGGATTCACCGCACACACACACACACACACCGTTTTGACGTCACTTTTGGCGTTTTTGTGTTTTTTCAACATTTTTTTTGAAATCGACTGTGCCGGCGCTGTCTCGGAATTCATTAATCGGCAAGGCAAAGTGACACCACGGTAGTGGGTTCCACTAGCCAGTGCGTATAAGACGTTTGTGTTGGCGCAAGGCCCGACGACACCTCACTGAAGCTGGCCGGCATGCTTGCAGGAGTCCGCTGCGCTGTTAGGATTGGCCCCCACAGCACGCGCTATACGTGCGAGCGTGCTGGAGCTAGACAGGGCGCTCGACCCCCAGATCCACCCTGTACCACCCACGTCAATTCATACCTACATACGGTGAACACAACTCGTTCGAACTGAATGTAGTGTGTGTGGGGAGGGGGCAACACACACACACACACACACACACACGCACATACGCATACGCACATGCACACACACATGCACACACGCACGCACACACACACACACACAGGACGCTGCCGCAAGTGCCCTCGCTGGCAGTGGCCCACGCGGCATGACCACCACGATCGTCGAGCCGTTCAACCTCAGCGAGCCGCGGCCAAAGCCGCTGCCGGTCTCGGACCCGCCGCCGCCGCCGATCGTGTGCAAGCCGCCGCCAAAGGTGGGATAGCTGGGATAACAGTCATCGGTGGCCGGCTGTTATAAAGGCTGCAGCACCGTGTGCAGCACACACAAAAAGTGAAAACAAATACCGGGTCGCTGTGGGGCGGCCACAGCAGCTGCCGGTCTCGCACCCGCCGCCGCCGCCGATCGTGCACAATCCGCCGACTAGGGTGGGTAGGACGTATTGCGGGCTTTGACCGGCTGTTCAGCAGTTGCTTAGGCTGCGGTGAAAAGGGGATAAAACTGGGAGGCCAGTCACGGACCAGCCGCTGCCGCAGACCGTGTGCACAAGGCGCCGCCGAAGGGTGGGTTACTGGGATGACCTGCTTGACTCGCACACACGCACACACACGCATACACACACATGCTCCCCTCTCTGCCCCCTTCCCCCCCCCACACACACACAGATGCGCGAGGGCCCCACAAAAGAGCAGATAGCGATTGACGCAGCGCGCGAGGCGAACAAGAGGGCAGGCGAGCAGAAGCTGGCCAACGCGGCGCCGTTCAAGCTACGCATCCTAGAGCGGCCGACGAATCTGGACAAGATTCGGGATGAGATCGAGGTGCGCAGTTTCAGGTCGAGTTTTTGTATTCTCTCGGTTGTTTTTATTAGAGCCAATGCGGCGCTGTTTAAGCTGCGCATCCTAGAGCGGCCGACGAATTTTGACAAGATTCGGGACGAGATCAAGGTGCGCAGTTTCAGGTCGAGTTTTTGTATTCTCTCGGTTGTTTTGATTATAGCCAATGCGGCGCCGTTTAAGCTGCGCATCCTAGAGCGGCCGACGAATCTGGATAAGATTCGGGACGAGATTGAGGTGCGTGCGAGAACGACAGTTGGGGCTGCCGTATCATTTTCTTGCTGTTTCGCGCACTGCATCACGCCGTGCTCCCAGCTGCCACACACGCGTGTGGTGTTTGCTACTTTCTCTCTCTCTCTCTCTTTTTTCCCTCTCGCTCTGCAACCAATCCCTCTCCCTCTCTCCTTCTCTCAAATGCGGGCCTGCGTTTGCGCCAAGCCCCAAACCAGCGGAAGCCCTGTTGAGGGGTTTAAGCCCTTATTTCCGTACTTATCATGTAATTGCTCGTAGGCCGACCCGATGCGCGAGCTCACGTTCAGTCCGTCCGCGCCGCGCGCGGTCCCCCCGCCGCCCGTTGCGCCCAATTCCTGGCCTGCACTGACACACACCCGCTGCCACCGCCGCTTGTGATGTTAGCGTGCAGGCCGACCTGATGCGCGAGCTCACGTTCAAGCCGTCCGTGCCACACCCTCACATCCGACACCCATCAGCTGCAAGAGCGCGTGCCTGTCATGCCTGTGTCTGCGCCAAGCCACATACCAGCGCACAGCCTTAAAAACCCCAAACCCTGATTTCCGTTTGCTCGTAGGCCGACCTTATGCGCGAGCTCACGTTCAAGCCGTCCGCCCCGCGCGCGGCCCCCCCGCCGCCCGTTGCGCCCGTGAAGCTCAACACTGCGGCGATCCTGCGTGAGGACGCTGTGTACCGGAAGAAGCAGGCACAGGAGGCCGACATGCTGAAGAAGTTTGAGAGCGAGCTGCACGACGCGGGCGAGTTCAAGGTGGGGGGATTGGCCACGCAGCACGCGCGTACATATGTTCGCCGCTCTCCACACACACGCGCGCGCGCACACACACACACACCTTCACACGCACGCATGCATGCGCTCGCCACATGGGTCTCCTCCAGCACACGAATCGCTGCTTTGGCCGACGCTGCCATCGCCAGCCTCACTCTCCGCCATCCCCCCCCCCCTGCCACAAACACACCGCTCACCCCACCCCACCCCACATGAATCGGTTGAACAAAAATGGATTCGAAAAATAATCAAAACGGATTTGAACAAAACCAAGCTGGACGGGGCTGCGCGCTCCCCCATCCACCCACACCCACCCCGCTCACCCCACCCGACGCTCCCCCCATGAAATCCACAAACAGGCGTGGCAGATGCTGGAAGGGTCTGCTTGAAACCTCCCCCCCCCTGCCCGTACCCTCGCTCCCGTGTGGCCCTCTCTGCCTCGTTACTTCAGGCGTGGCAGTCCAAGATGCTAAAGCTGGACGGGGCTGCGCGCTCCCCCATCCACCCCCCCACACACACACCGCACCGCTCACCCCACCCCACCTGAATCGGTTGAACGAAACCGGATTCGAAAAATAATCAAAACGGATTTGAGCAAAATCCGCAGGCGTGGCAGTCCAAGATGCTCAAGCTGGACGGGGCTGCGCGCGAGGCCGAGATTGAGCGCCGGCGGCTGGAGATGGCAGAGTCAGCAAAGGCGGCAGTTTGTGCGAGGGAGCGCACAGTGGAGGAGAACCTTGCGGTGCGTGTGCATGTGTGCGTGTGTGAGTGCGTGCGTGTGTGCGTGGTGGGGGATTGAGAGCCCAAGGCAAAGGCGGAAGTTTGCGCGAAGGAGCGCACTGTGGAGGAGAACCTTGCGGTGCGTGCGTGTGTGTGTGTGCGTGTGTTGTGGTGGGGTGAAAAGTCAGCAAAGGCGGCAGTTTGCGCAAAGGAGCGCACCGTGGAGGAGAACCTTGCGGTGCGTGTGTGCATGCGTGCGTGTGCGTGTGTGTGGGGGGGGATGAGGAGAGTGGAGGCGGACCTTGCGGTGAGGGTTGCGGTGACGGCGGTGGTGGCGCCCCATCCGCCCCGGCCTCCTCTCTCTCTATCTCTATGTCTCTCTCTCTCGGTGTCTGTCTGTCTGTGTCTGTCTCTCTCTCTTCCTCCCTCTCTCTCTTGCCCTCTCTCCCGTCTCACACACACCCACCAAACCACCCATGCACAGCTCGGGCGGCAGGTCAAGGCCAATACGCGGGCGTTCGAGGAGTCCCTTGCCGCCTCTCTCTCTGTCTCTGTCTGTCTGTCTCTATTTCTGTGTTTCGCTCTCTCTTTCTGTCGCTCTCTTTCGCCCCGTCTCTGTTTCTGTCTCTCTCCCTCTTATAAGCTCTCACTCTCTCTCACACACACTCACCCCGTGTCTCTCTCCTCTGCCACCATAGCTCGGGCGGCAGGTCAAGGCCGATACGCGGGCGATCGAGGAGTCCCTTGCTGCCGAGCGTGAGGAGGCTCGGCTGGAGAAGGCGCGGCTACGAGACGCAGTGCTGGACACGCGCGGCGCGGCGGCGGTGGCTGCGGAAAAGGTAGGCAGTGAGACCTGAGAGAGACAGCTGTGCATGCACCAGACACACTCTATAGGTGTGCCCGCGAGATGCACTCTCATAGCAAGCCTATCATGCGCACACTCTTGGCATGACTGCAAGGCGCAGTGCTAGACACGCGCGGCGGCGGTCGTGGCGGAAAAGGTGGGCAGAGAGACGCACACGCTGCCTGACACACTATTGGCATGCCATATACGCACACTCTCTGGATGCGGTACTCGGCACGCACGGTGCGGCTGCGATGGCGGCGGAAAAGGTGGGTAGAGAGCCGCACATGCACCAGAGATGTACACGCACCACACACACTCTCTTGGCATGCCTGCAAGAAAGAGTGCTCGACACGCGCGGCGGCGGTTGGCGGGGGGGACAAACACGTTGCCAGAGACGCGCGCGCACCAGAGATGCACACGCACCACACACACTCTCTTGGCATGCCTGCAAGACAGAGTGCTCGACACGCGCGGCGGCGGTGGGCAAGGGGGACAAACACGTTGCCAGAGACGCGCGCACCAGAGATGCACACGCACCACACACTCTC
>VFSX01000147.1:132500-145000 GCA_016618255.1 Chlamydomonas sp. UWO 241 | reverse complement strand
GCACGGCTTCTCCCTTTCTCGTTCTCTCTCTCCCTCTTTCTCTCCCTCTCTCTATCGCTCTCCCTCCCCCTCTCTCTTTCTCTCTCTCTCTCTCTCTCTCTCTCTCTCTCCCTCTCCCTCTCACTTTCTCCCTCTCTCTATCACTCTCCCTCTCTCTCTCTCTCTCTCTCTCTCCCTCTCTCTCTCTCTCTCCCTCTGACTCTCTCTCTTACTCACTCTCTCTCTCACGCACACACACACTTGCACACACTCCCTGCAGGAGTTCGACCCCACGGTCGCGCCAGACCACGGCCTCCTAGAAACGATGCCGCTCATCGAGCTGCGTGAGCGCCTCGTGGTGTCGCGGCGGCGTGTCAAGGAGGACGAGGAGCGCACGCGCATGCTCATCCTGCAGGTGTGTGTGTGTGTGTGTGAAAGTGTGTGTGTGTGTGTTTGTGTGGTGTGTGTGTCTGTGTGTGCGTGCATGCGTGCGCATGTGTTTGTGTGTGTACAGCCAAGCCCCGAGTCCTGATTATCCAGCAACAGAAACGACACATCCGCTTTCCATCAAGAGACATCGCCTCGCCCTAGTACCACCACCTGCTAGGCCTAGGCTAGGCCCACGTCCAATTCCGGCCCTTACGTTCCCTTGGGAAGGGCAGTAGCAGCCAACCGGTTGCCTGCCAATGCCTTTGCCTTGATAAAAAAAAGTATGCGACGCCTCAACAACAATCACGCTACTCGCCCTCACAGAAACCCCACAAGCATCTACTGAGCTCCTTCCCTGGACCTCCTACTTGCCTTCTCACCCTTACCTTGAGCTCATCTGCGTGCTCGCCTCCTACCAGGGCAAGCAGGAGCGCCAGGCATCGCTGCGCGGCAAGGCGGCCAACATCGTAAACCCCTCCCCCCTCTCCCCCCACACAGACACTGCCCTTCAAGCCCCATCACAACCCGAGTCCCGCCTGCCCTCATGCTCACATCCCGCCTGGGCAAGCAGGAGCGCCAGGCTTCGCTGCGCGGCAAGGCGGCCAACATCGCTTTGGGTGCCCCCTCACTCCCACCCCACAGCTCCTCACGCTCATTTGTAACCTGAAACCAGCCTGCCCGCATGCTCACATCCTGCCAGGGCAAGCAGAGCGCCAGGCATCGCTGCGCGGCAAGGCGGCCAACATCGCTTTGGGTGACCCCTCCCCCCATCCTTCCCGCCCCCTGAGTAACACAAGACCCACCTGCCCTCGTGCTCACATCCTGCCAGGGAAAGCAGCAGCGCCAGGCATCGCTGCGCGGCAAGGCGGCCAACATCGTAAGCCCCTCCCCCCCCTCCCCCCTCCCTCCCACACACATACTGCCCCTGAAGCCCCTGTGTAACCTGAACCCCGTGTTCCTGCACGCACATGTCATACCAGGGCAAGCAAGAGCACCAAGCATCGCTGCGCAGCTAGGCGGCCAACATCGCTTTGGGTGCCTCCCCCCCCATCCTTCCCGTCCCCTGAGTAACACAAGGCCCTTCTGTCTGCATGCTCACATCCTCCCAGGGCAAGCAGGAGCGGCAGGCATCGCTGCGCGACAAGGCGGCCAACATCGTAAGCCTCTCTCACCCCTCCTCCCCCACACACACTGCCCCATCATAACCAAAATCCCGCCTGCCCTCGAGCTCACATCCTCCCAGGGCAAGCAGGAGCGCCAGGCGTCGCTGCGCGGCAAGGCGGCCAAACATCGTAACCCCCCACCCACACAAACACTCACACACTCCCCTCCCCCTCAATCCCTCTATAACCTGTGTGCTCACATCCTCCCAGGGCAAGCAAGAGCGTCAAGCGTCGCTGCGCGACAAGGCGGCCAACATCGCACGCGTGCGCAAGGTCGCGGCGGCGCAGGGGCAACAGCGGCGCGAGACAAGGGTGGTGGGCGCAAAGGTAAGGGACATGAGACCACGCATGAGACCAACACAATTGTGATAGGGCCAACCTGCACGCACGCACGCGCCTACTAGTTAGAGGCCACACTAGACCCTGGTCCTGCCCTGATCCCCCTTCCGAACCTGCCATGTCATGACCTGCCTGGTCTCTTTCATGCGTCCGAGTCGGACGTGACCGCGCGCCACAAAGACGACGTCCTACACCCGCACACACATGCACTTAGAGGCCTCACTCGACCCTGATCCTGCCCTGGCCCCCTTCCTAACTTCCCCTCTCGCGACCCCCGTCCTTCCTTCCTTTCAGGCATCCGACATGTGTGCGTGCTCGAAGCCAAGCGCACGGGCGTGGCCGCCCTTCCTCATCTCCCCCCCTCACGACCGCTCCTTTCCTTCCCTGAACCCAACTAAAATCCTTCCTTGGGCAGGCATCCGAGTCGGACGTGGCCGCGCGCCATGAAAACGACGTGCTCAACCTGCACGCGCGGCTCGAGGCCAAGCGCGCGGGCGCCCTTCCTTATCTCCCACCGCACGACCCTCTTCCTTACTTTCTTCTCTAAACCCAGCTCAGACCCCTCCCTCAACAGGCGTCCGAGTCTGACGTCGCCATGCACCACGAAGACGGCGTGCTCAGCCTGCACTTGCTGCCCGAGGCCAAGCGCGCGGGCGCGGCCCCTCCTTCCTAATCTCCCCTCACTACTTTCACGATCCCCTCCCTCCCTTTCAGGTGTCCGAGTCCGACGTGGTCGCGCGCCACAAAGACGACGTCCTCAACCTGCACGCGCGGCCCGAGGCCTCACTGAACCCCGCCACACCCTGCCTTATCTCCCCTCACTAATTCCATGATCCCCTCCCTTCCTTTCAGGCGTCCAAGTCGGACGTGGCCCTGCACCACAAATACGACATCCTCAACCTGCACTCGCGGCCCGGGGCCAAGCGCACGGGCGCGGCCCCTCCTTCCTAATCTCCTCTCACTTATTTCATGATCCCCTCCCTCCCTTTCAGGCGTCCGAGTCTGACGTGGCAGTGCGCCACGAAGATGACGTGCTCAGCCTGCACGCGCGCCTGTAGGCCTCGCCATTAACCCCGCCCCCCCTCATTTCCCTCTCACGACTCTCCCCGCATGACCCCCCTCCTTCATCCCTTCCAGGCGTCCGAGTCCGACGTGGCCGCGCGCCACGAAGACGACGTCCTGAACCTGCACACGCGGCTCGAGGCCAAGCGCGCGGGCGCGGCCCCTCCTTCCTAATCTCCCCTCACTAATTTCACGATCCCCTCCCTCCCTTCCAGGCGTCCGAGTCTGACGTGGCCGCGCGCCACGAAGACGACGTCCGCAACCTGCATGCGCGGCCCGAGGCCAGGCGCACGGGCGCGGCCGCCCCTCCTTATCTCCCCCCGCACGACCCCCTGCCTTTCTTCCCTGAACCCAACTCAAACTTCGCCCTTAACAGGCGTCAGAGTCTGACGTGGCCGTGCACCACAAATGCGACGTGCTCAGCCTGCACACGTGGTTCGAAGCCAAGAACGCGGGCGCAGCCCCTCCTGCCTGATCCCCCTCCGCACGACCCCCTTCCTTCCCTGAACCTGAGCCTGAACCCGACACAAATCCTTCTTCGGCAGGCATCCGAGTCTGACGCGGCCGCGCGCCACGAAGATGACAAACTCAGCCCGTACGCGCGGCTCGAGGCCTCGCTATTAACCCCGCCCCCCCATAATTTCCCTCTCACGACTCCCCCCGCATGAACCCCCTCCTTCATCCCTTCCAGGCGTCCGAGTCTGACGTGGCCGTGCGCCACGAAGACGACGTCCTCAACCTGCACGCGCGGCCCGAAGCCAAGCGCGCGGGCGCGGCCGCCCCTCCTTATCTCCCCCCGCACGACGCCCTGCCTTCCATCCCTGAACCCGAGCCTGAACCCAGCTCAAATCCTTCCTGCGGCAGGCATCCGAGTCGGACGTGGCCGTGCGCCACGAAGACGACGTGCCCAGCCTGCACTCGCGGCCCCTCCTTCCTAATCCCCCCTCACTAATTTCACGACCCCCTCCCTCCCTTCCAGACGTCCGAGTCCGACGTGGCCGCGCGCCACGAAGACGACGTCCTCAGCCTGCATGCGCGTCTCGAGGCCAAGCGCGCGGGCGCGGCCGCCCCTCCTTATCCCCCCCCCCGCACGACCTCCTTCCTTCCCTGAACCCGAGCCTGAACCCGACTCAAATCCTTCCCTCAACAGGCATCCGAGTCGGACGTGGCCGCGCGCCACGAAGACGACGTCCTCAACCTGCACGCGCGTCTCGAGGCCAAGCGCGCGGGCGCGGCCGCCGAGACGGCGCGCATCGCTGCCGAGGAGAAGAAGATCAAGTTTGAGCAGATGCAGCAGGCGGCGGGCGCGGCGGCGGTCGAGGAGAACAAGTTCCGAGAGCTGCGGTCGGGCGCGCAGCGCGAGCTGATCGACCGGCAGGTGCGGATGAATGCCGTCTTACGCCGCTTGTGCGGGGGGTGGTTGTTGGGTTGCTGGGTTGTTGTTTTTGCAGTTTTACATGTACGCGACCGGAGGACCCCGGGGCGTGAGTTCAGGCCTAGACTTCACGTCTAGGGGAGCTCTACTAGTAGAGCCCGCAAGGCCACGCAGCGCGCCAGCCTACCAGGGTTGGGTTGTCGGGTTTGGTAATATGATTGGTTGTGCAGGTTGTGCTGTTTGGGGTCTGGATTTGCATAGATAGTTTCACGCGCAAGGTCATCAACCGGCAGATAAGCGGGTTTGGTGGTGATCAGTTGTGCAGTCTGCATAGTCAAAAGGGTTCAGGGTTTGGGTTTTTAAGCAAGATGTTCAACCGGCGGGTCGGTGGGTGACGCACACATGCACACTGACACCGGCGCTCGCGCACCATGAGACGAAACAGACGCAGGCACATACCGGCGCGCACGCGCGTGTACACATACACACCTGTACACTCACACACACACATACACACACACACACGCGCGCACACACACGCACGCACGCAGACAAACAAGCTGACAACGGCAACTGCGACCGAGTCGATCAAGCGCAAGGCGACGTCGGTGCGCATGCACAACGTAAAAACTGACTTGAAGGGCAAGCAGTCGTTCCTGGCGTCGTATGACGAGCAGGTGTGTACCGTGAGACACCGTATATCTGTGTGTGTGTGTGTGTATGTCCGCGTGGCATGCACGTTGCATGTGTGTGTGTGTGCGCGCGCGTTGCACATGTGCATGAACACGGCGTTGCTCCAACCCGCCCACAACGCCGCTGCCCCTGTGATTTCTGCCCCCGTCATAGGTCGCTGCGCTCACGCGGCGGGCAGCGCAGGAGGCGCGGGTCGACGAGACGCGGCGGCAGGGGCTCGCATCCTCACAGCGACAAACCGAGGCGCAGGAGCGGGCGCTGCGCGAGGCGGCGACCACGAAGCTGTTTGCGGGCGACACGTCGACGATGCAGTCAAAGCTCGCGGCGCTCGCGACGCACGACTGACGGAGTTGACAGCGTCAAGTCGTCTGTGCCGGCTGTGCTGTGCTAGTTGTAGTGGTGATTGGCCTGTGGCGGAACCGCCGGTGATCTATCTCGGGCGTGGCAGGAATAAGGCCCCAGGGCAGTGGCAGCGATGTAGGAGAGTAAGAGCGTTTCATTCTGCGCCTGAAAATGCACTCGGTCACGGTGCTCCACATCCATCCACTCGCATCTCTCATGGCACCCGGCCAGCGCTTGCCCCACATGTACAGGGCCTCACTCTGCCTTGAGCAGCTCAATCAAAGGTGCCACGTGGTCCCTCCCCACTATGGCCAGCACCCTCTTGCGGGGCTTCCCGGTCAGCTCTCCTCTGCACAGGTCAACGATGTTGCCGTGCATGCCCCGCTCCCGCTGCGCGTTGATCTCCCGCTCCTCCTTCGGATCAGCGTTGAGAGTAATGGGGACTGCCTCTGGCGTCACGGCCTCTGCCATGGCTACGTATACTGCACTGTGCAGCAACTCTGATCCAACGTCCGATTCCTCCCACAGCCGGAAGCTTGCAGACACGCTTTCGCCAACGGCCTCCTCGATCCATCGTCTATTAGCCGAGTCACAAACACAGCCAGACTCGGACTTGTCCTCCTTGCCTTGCTGCTTGATCATGTACTGGTTGTACATGTGCCGGCCTTCCGGGCTGTCGATGAACGCGAACGCCGCCCTGCGCTTGCGCGCGATGAACGCAGCTGCATCAGGAACAGAGGCAGGAGTTGTCAGCAGGCAGGCAGTCTCAGTCTCATGGCCAGAAAGGAAACAAGTCGGGCGCGCATACACACACCTGCAATGACGTCAGAATACGCGGGCCGTCCGAGCTGGTGGTGCGAAGCAAAGCCTGAACGAATTTCTAGGCCTGCCAAGAGCAGCCCCTCCGCCCACCCCTGGCGCTCCTCGATGGTGAGCTGCCCGTGTGCCTGCTCGTAGCTTTCAATGGGCGTGTCCATGAGCCGGTTGACAAGCTTCACCATGGGCGCAGACCGGGCGACCTTTGTGATGCTGCACCGAAGGCGCGTGTCTGAGCTGTCACTCTCATGACCAACAGCGTCCGGCTTCACTGCCCCTGCCACCTCGTGCACCGACCATGCATTGGCTGCGCTATCGTGTGCGACGCCGAGCACGTGCACTCTGCTGCTCCACTCGACTCCTGCACTTGAGATCAAAAGGGGAGGGGGTGGTGGTTGTATGGCATGCGCAGTGATGAATGCATCACTGTGCACGGTGAAGATGGAGGGTCGTGCATGCAGGCTGTGAACGAGTTCATGGGTTCATGCAGACGTAAAATGAGCCCTGCAGACACCCACCGTTGGCATTCGTTCCGCTCAGCTCCACCGGCTTGTTCAGCGCCACATTCACCCATGCACGCTGAGAGGCCACCCACGCATCGCTGACCGCAGCAGGAGGGTGCAGGTGCGGGCCTGGCTGCGACGCGTGCACTGCCAGAGAGCGCCGTGCAGGCTGCCGCGCCACAGTGCTCCTCCTAAGCATCACCCCGGCCGATGAGCAGGCCGAGTCTCTGTGGCGCCTAGCCGGCTGGTGCAGGTGCGCCGACGCTGCGGGCGGGGGCGTGCAGCGGTGAGCCGAAGTGCATGGGGCATGGGGCGTGCACGCCATGACGGGGGTGCACGCCATGATGGCCATTTAGAGACCCCACAAACCCAACCGGAATGACGATGCGCGTGTGGCAGGCTCGTGGGGATGGGCACGGGTTTGGGCATCACATCGTGCTGGGAGACGGGTAGGTGGATGCGGCAGCGTATGCGGCAGCGTATGCGGCAGCGTATGCGATGAGGAGCCTGCCACATGCCAAGGTCTTACAGGTGGCTGCATGCGTGCATTGCATTGTACTTGCTCCAAGCTGTGCCTGCTGTGGTTTGCACAGCTCTGGTCGAAAGCCACAGTGTGGGGTGCGAATGCGGCACAACAACACACGGCCTCGCGCTGCCCCACCATCCCCTAGTACATACACGCGCCTCGACCTGCACCCACGACGCGCCTCGAGGCACGAGCCTCCGAGCAACACGCGCGGTCTAGACTAGACCCAATACTTTTGTTTCAGCCACCGCGGCAGCTCCGGAATAATCTGTTCACTGGTGACAGCACTAGTCTGCGCACGAAGCCGCAATGTGCTGAGCCGCGCGCGCACTTTGCAAACAAATGGGTGACACCGTGGAGAAGCTCCAGCTCGGAGGACGAGTGAGCTCCCTGGGGTTTCTTGCGCAGTAACAGGGGCGTGTAGTGGGCTGGGGTGCGTGCGTGCTACGTCGTCCGCGGCGTCAAACGCAACACGCCATGCACTCACAACACCATGCATGGTGTCACAACCCGCAGGCTGCGCGCCATGAACCGGCACCCATCATCCACGCGGACCCGGCATGCATCGAATGGGTGCAAAACAAGCTGGAGCTGGTGCGTGTTGCGCGATCGCACTGGCCCGATTGTTGTCGTGTTGCGTCGACTAACCGACCCTCAACCCTTTGCACGCGCAGCTCTTCCCCGCTGAGGGGTCAGCAGGGAGGAAGGGCATCGACGAGCCGCGGGAATGGGTGCTGTCTCTCTGGGATGAGAGCGCGCACAACAACGTGACGAGCCAGTTTCTGATGACGGTCCAGGTGGGTGATGCATGGCAGCGCATGGGCGCGAGGACACTCACAAGACGGGACCCCCCCCCACACACACGCACACACACGCACGAACGCACACACGCGCACACATACGGCCACTCACACTGCAGGTGCAGCACATGTTTGCGATGCTGGAGGGCGCGTCGACAGACACGCCTGTGCTCACGCTGGCGCTGGCCATCCCGCGCTCGTTCGAGGGGCTCGCGTACTTTGTGCGCGACCCCACCAAGTTTGTGACCAAGGAGAACATGGCTGAGGCGATAATGTTTGGCACGGTGCACGGGGACGCGCTCCACTCGCTGCTCCAGGTCATGTCTGGGCTCTACCTGCCGGCCGTGCTCGGGAACAGCAGCTGGCCAGAGACCGTGCGCGCCGACTTCACGGCGCAGCTCCACAAGTTCATGGCCAACCTCACCGAGACGGTGTTCACGGTGCAGGGCAAGACGATCCTGTACATCCCCCAGGAGGACGCGCTGGGGGACGCCAAGGCGGCCGCGAAGCAGAAGGACCTGGTGCAGCGCCTCGAGTCGACCATCATCCACTGGACGCGCCAGATCAAGGAGGTCGTCAACCAGCAGGACCGGCTCGACGCGTCGGAGCACTCGGGGCCGCTGTCAGAGATTGAGTTCTGGCGAGAGCGCAGCGTCGACCTGTCGGGCATCCGCACGCAGCTCGACGACACGAGCGTGGCGCAGGTGTGTGTGTGTGTGTGCGTGTGTGCCACCCACCATGCGGGGCGAGTGGGGCCCTGCAGATTGCGCTGGTTGGTTGGAATTGTGCTCGCTGGCTTCGGTGCTTTGCTGTCCTGCTTATCCCATTTGATGCAGCAGCGATGATGCAGCAGTGGCGACGGTGCAGGCCTGATGAGCTCCGCTCGCCCAAGCGCACCCTGCCCTCTCCTCAGTGTGATTTTTGGCTGTGCGCAACCAGACACCCAGCCGGAACGTCAGTCAAATGGCTGTGGAAAACCAACTGTAAATATTACAAACAAAACCACTGCCCTTCCCGTGGCTACCGCCCCTCCTACAAAGTGTAAGGGCCATATCTTGACTTGGGTCTAGGCGGTGGTACTAGGACTAGAGGGTAGTCTTCGCTGGAAAGCCGATGTCACTGTTACTGTTACTGCCCTCTCCGCAGATCGTCGCGGTTCTCGAGCATGCCAAGTCGTCGTACCTCGCGCCATTCCTCAACCTGCGCAACCTCATCCACCGCGAGGCAGTCGCGGCCGAGGACAACCTCAAGTTCCTGCTGTGCCTCGAGGAGCCATGCCAGGCGCTCGCGACGGCGCACCCGTGCGACATCCCGCGCCTGCTGCCGCCCATCCTCAGCTGCATCCGCATGGTGTGGAACATCTCGCGCTTCTACAACACGCCCGAGCGCATCACCGTGCTGCTGCGCAAGCTGTCCAACGAGATCATCGAGCGCTGCTGTGCGGTCATCGACCTGCCGGCGGTCTTCACGGGCGCAGTCGACGAGGTCATGGCGTCGCTGCAGCAGTGCATTCAGGTGTGTGTGTGTGGGGGGGGCGGGGTAGGAACCGTGTATGCATATTGCGTGTGCCCAAACGGATTGTGAGCATCAGAACTGGACTGGGTCTAGGACTAGAAGATGTCTTTGCTGAACAGCCGATGCTGCAGCCTGTTCCTGTTACCTCTACAGATGCAAATCGCCCACTCATATGTATGGTGCCTGCACACCCTGCACATCCTTACAACACGTGACACAAACCAACTGTGCCGAAGATCTGTGCAAACTAACGCCGGTATGACCTGACCCTACCACACGCTGGCGGGTAAGATGTGGAAGCAGGTTTACACGTGCACGGCAACTAAATATGCATGCACCCAAATGTCATGTCATGCCGACGACCTCACGCAGGCGGGCGAGATGGGGAAGAAGCTCTACATACGCGCACGGCGACTACTATACAAACTTACGTCATGTCATGCCGACGATTTCACGCAGGCGGGCGAGCTGTAAAAGCAGCTCTACACTTGCGCACGGCGATTACTATACAAACTGACGTCATGTCATGCCGAAAATTTCACGCAGGCGGGCGAGATGTGGAAGCAGCTCTACACGCGCACGGCGGCCGCGGTCTCGGCCAACGCCGCGCACCCGTGGAACTTTGACGTCGGGTCTATCTTTGCGCACATCGACGCGTTCCTGCAGCGGTGCTCAGACCTGCTCGAGGTGCGGTGTGTGCCAAGCAGTGATTCCCTTTTCACGAACCTCTATTGTTTTCCCACAGCCATTTGACTGAAATTCCGACTGTGTCCGGCTGTGTACAGCCGAAAAGGAAGTCGCTGTCGCTAGGGCTGGGGTGCAGCATCTGCTCGGGATGCAGGAGCACCTGCTGGTGAGGTACTGTGTGCGCCAGGGCGCTGTGTGTGCTGTATGTGCCGGGTGCTGTGTGCTGCGTGTGTGCTGCATGTGTGCTGCATGCTGCATGCTGGGTGTCGTGTCCTGCAGCGGGGCTCGGACCTGCTCGAGGTGCGTGTGTGCCAGGCATGCTGTACGGCCGTATCTGCTCCGTGTGCTGTGTGTGCCAGGCGCCGCGTGTGCTGTGGCTCCCCCCTGCCCCTTCCCTGGCCATTACGGGCACTGCGCGTGCCGTTTTTGGCGTGTGCGGTGTGTGCCGTGTGCTCTCTGCTGTGTGGTGCGTGCATGTGCTGTGCTGTGCTGCGTGTGCCATGCTTGCTGTCTCACCTTCCCTCAACCCCCCTTATGCCCCCGGCCATTATGACGACCCCCCCTCCCCCCCTCCCCGGTGTGCCAGGCACAGCGCCAGTTTGCTCCGGCCATCATGGTGACCCCCCTGTGCTGTGTGCCCCTTCCCCCCTACCAGTGCCAAGCCTACTTCCCACTCCCCCGGCCATCATGCTGTCCCTCCCTCCCTCCTTCTCCCACCCCGCAGGTGTGCCAGGCGCAGCGCCAGTTTGCTCCAACGTCGCCGCTCCCCTGCGCTGCGTGCCCCCTCAAACCAATGCCAGGCCAGGCCCACCCCCCACTCCCCCGGCCATCATGCTGTGCCCCCTTCCCTCCTTCTCCCACCCCCAGGTGTGCCAGACGCAGCACCAGTTTGATCCGGCCTGTGCTGCATGGTGCAGTGCCAGACCCACTCCCCACTCCCCCGGCCATCATGCTGTGCCCCATTCCCTCCTTACCCCACCCCCAGGTGTGCCAGGCGCAACGCCAGTTTGCTCCGACATCGCCGCTCCCCGTGTTTGGCGGCACCAAGGGCGCAGAGGTCGCAAAGTCGATCCACGACATCCAGGACTCGTTCCAGAAGCTCGTTCAGTCGCTCAAGGTGTGGGGAACGCTGTGTGTGAGAGTGGGGGGCCTCACCTACAATATCCTCGACGTCAAGGCCACGCAGCGGACTGCCCCCCTCCCCCCCCCCTCCGCCACCCATCACCCCCACATCCCACTCCGTCCCCGTTCCGTCCATTCAGGGCCTCACGTACAACATCCTCGACGTCAAGGCCACGCGCTGGCACGACGACTACAACATCTTCAAGTCGGGCGTGAAGGTGATTGGTTGGGCCTGGTTGCTGGGGTGCGGGTGGGTAGATTGGCTACTTCAGGGGGCGGGGTGGGGCGCTTCCTTGTGCCACGCGCCGGCACGACGTCTGCAGCATCTTCAAGTCGGGCGTCGAGGTGGTTGGTAGGCCCTGGTTACAGAGGGGCAGATGGGCCACAGGGGGCGATTGACAGCATGGCCCTTGTGCTGCCTGGGCCTCGCTGCTCCCCCCCCCCGCTCCCTGCAATCAATCTTGTCGACCTGTTGACCTTGCTAACTGTTGTGTTTGCGAGTACCTGCCTCTCTCTATCCCTCTCTCTCTCCCCCCCCCTCTCTCTCTCTCTCTCTCTCTCTCTCACATGCACACTAAAACACAGGACCTCTCTCTCTTTCTCTCTCTCACACACACACATGCACACTCACACAAAAACACAGGACCTCGAGGTCATGCTCACCAACGTGATCCAGATGGCGTGCGACTGCCAGCCCGCCGTCACCGCGCGCGCCGAGCTGCTCGAGGCATTTGAGCTCATGGCCAAGCGCGACTTTGTGCGGAGGTTTGTCGAGAAGAAAACGTCCGAGTTCTACGTGCTGTACAACGGTGTGTGTGTGTGTGCGTGTGTGTGTGTGTGTGTGCATGTGTGTTTGCGTGTGTGTGCGTGTGTGAGAGTTAATGGCCAAGCGCGACTTTGTGCGGAGGTTTGTGGAGAAAAAGGCGCCGAAGTTCTACATGCTCTACAGCGGTGTGTGTGTATGTGTGTGTGTGTGTGTGCACTTGCGTGTGTCTGAGTGTGGGTGAGTGTGTGTGTGTGTGTGTGTGTGTGCGTGCACGTGCATAACATACACGCCTCTTGCACCAAGTATTTTGGGGGAGCGTGCGTGCGGCTGCGGCACTAGGAAGCACTATGCATGCTGCTAGGTATGCCCGCATGCTGCCACAT
>VFSX01000147.1:27500-127500 GCA_016618255.1 Chlamydomonas sp. UWO 241 | reverse complement strand
TGGACTATCCACCATCGTCACCGTCCGAAGGGGGCAGCCTCAGCGAGCCGAGCAACCTCTTCCACAGTCCCAATCCTTATCCTGTCGCAGAGCCAGTCCCATGCCCTCGCCAGCGCCGAACAGCTCCTCGGCAGACTGTCGACCGCATCATGGACCGCCCCGCCACCGCCTGACGCCGAGCAGATTCTTGGCCGCGACCCACTGCGGCGCCACGACACCATGCACCACAGAGAACCTCACCTTGCCATGATCCCCCCCTTCAGCACCCTTCACTCCCCCTGGCACGCTCCAAACTACACTGTCCAACTCTTCCCCACCGTCACCCACCCACAGTCGACCACCCACCCACGCTTTCACCCCCACATGGAGCTCGCCGTCCCATGTGCGCGCCATGCAGGCCCATGCACCCCCGCCCCATGCACCTCCCCAGCCCCCCCGCGCACGCTGACCCCATGCTGGCAATCCAGGCTGGCAATCCCTCCTCACCCCCCCCCCATCCGTGAGCGCACACGCGCACGCGCACTCCCCCCTAGCCTCCCACGCCTCCTCCGACCCCTCCCAACCCCCCTCCCTCTCCCCCCTCGCCTCCCACGCCTCGTCCGATCCCTCCCACGCCTCCTTTGATCCCCCCACGCCCCCCCTGATCCCTCCCATGCCTCCCCTGATCCTTCCCACGTCTCCTCCGATACCCCTGATGAACCCTCACCTGCCCCCCCCCCCGATGCCTCATCTGACCCCTCCCACGCCCCTTCCAAACCCCCCTTTCCCGTCTACCGAGCCCCTATCCCAGGCCCGCCTGCCTTCGTCCGTCGCGCATCGAGTTCATCGGTCCAAGGAGCTGATCCGACGTCCTCATGGCCTGCCCAACGAAAACTCAGTCTAGTAGGCCGCGGCCGAACGGATCTAGTAGTTGCGGCGACGTTTACATTGCACGACGGACAACCCCGACTATCGCCCATGGAATTAATCGGCCCATGGGGAGATGATACGCTGCGATTGAAGTTGAAGTTGGTTGGCCAGAGTGGCAACCCAAGTTGTAGTTGGTTGGCCAGAGTGGCAACCCTAGTTGAAGTTGGTTGGCCAGAGTGGCAGCCCCCCCCCAGACCCCCCCAACCCAAGGATACTATCCACTCGATTCAGGCGCTGGTCGGTCACCCGCTATTCGAAAGACATCCCAGTGCACGGGTCAGACTTCGTAACAATTGCCGGGGTGTATTGCTGTTAGTAGTACAGGCATTGCCGGTGCATGCGGACGGCCTCATGTAACGCTTGGTTGGTTGGTTGGTTGGTTGTGTGTGTGGGGGCTAGCTTGGGGTGGCAGCGCCTGATATGGGGCTGGGATGTAGTTAGCTGTGCTGGATCGAGATGCACCACTGGGAGCGCATGGCGATTCCATACATCGCGCTCGAGATCAATGCACAGCGAGACACGTACAGGTGTGTGTGTGTGTGCGTGTGTGTGTGTGTGTGGTCGGTTTTGCAGCCTGTAACCGCGTATGAGACTCGCGCCTGTGCACCCGAGGCACGCAGACAACACCTGCACTAGTGGAAACTCAGGCACACACATGCACGCGCATGCATACACACACGCACACACATACGCACACACACACATACGCACACACATACACACACACACACACGCATGCACACACATGCACACACACACACAGGGTGCTCCGCGACAACATCCTAGGTGTCGTGCGCGACTACAACAAGATCCTCGGCGCGCTCGATAAGGAGGAGCGCCGCCTGTTCCACGACCGCATCCGGCACCTCGACCGGAGGATCATGCCGGGGGTGTCAAAGCTCACATGGATAGCCGACAAGGTAGGTGTTTCTGTCCTAGCAGCATGAAGCACTCGATGGTAGTCAGCTTGAGTGAGACAGTTACATCTGCATCCGGCACCTCAAACAGAGGATCATGCCGGGGGTGTCGAAGCTCACATGCATAGCCGACAAGGTAGGTGTTTCTGTCCTAGCAGCATGAAGCACTTGATGGTAGTCAGCTTGAGTGAGACAGTTACATCTGCATCCGGCACCTCAAACAGAGGATCATGCCGGGGGTGTCGAAGCTCACATGGATAGCCGACAAAGTAGGTGTTTCTGTCCTAGCAGCATGAAGCACTTGATGGTAGTCAGCTTGAGTGAGACAGTTACATCTGCATCCGGCACCTCAAACGGAGGATCATGCCGGGGGTGTCGAAGCTCACATGGATAGCCGACAAGGTAGGTGTTTCTGTCCTAGCAGCATGAAGCACTTGATGGTAGTCAGCTTGAGTGAGACAGTTACATCTGCATCCGGCACCTCAAACAGAGGATCATGCCGGGGGTGTCGAAGCTCACATGGATAGCCGACAAGGTAGGTGTTTCTGTCCTAGCAGCATGAAGCACTTGATGGTAGTCAGCTTGAGTGAGACAGTTACATCTGCATCCGGCACCTCAAACAGAGGATCATGCCGGGGGTGTCGAAGCTCACATGGATAGCCGACAAGGTAGGTGTTTCTGTCCTAGCAGCATGAAGCACTTGATGGTAGTCAGCTTGAGTGAGACAGTTACATCTGCATCCGGCACCTCAAACAGAGGATCATGCCGGGGGTGTCGAAGCTCACATGGATAGCCGACAAGGTAGGTGTTTCTGTCCTAGCAGCATGAAGCACTCCATGGTATTCAGCTTGAGTGAGACAGTCACGCCGCATCCGGCTCCTCGGCCGGAGGATCATGCCGGGTGTGTGAAAGCTCACATGTACAGCATACAAGGTGGGTGTTTCTGTTGCAACGCTGCATAGTATGTATTTGTTGCGCAATGTATACATCCTAGGATGGGCAGAGGAACAGCTCGGCACGCACGCAGATACGCACGCACGGCCGCATCCGGCGCGTGGGCACCGGAGGATCATGCCGGGCGTGTTGAAGCTCACGTGGACAGCAGACAAGGTGGGTGGATGGATCGACGTTTGTTTCATCAAGGATGGCGGAGGAAAAGCCTCGGCAAGCACGCACACACACACACATACAAGTGCACGATCCCCCCACCCCCACCCCCATGCACACACTTATCACGATCGCTCTGTCACATGCAGCATGCACTCGAGTTCAACTACCGCGCGGCGCACAAGTGCTGCCACACGCGTGCACATACACACACACACTCTGTCTTTCCCAAAATTTCTCACACTGTCTCTCTCTGTCACAACGCAGCACGCGCTTGAGTTCTACTACCGCAAGGCGCGCAAGTTCTGCCCCGCACGCATACACGCACACACACACATTCTCTGTAGAACGGATTGTCTCTCACTGTCTCTGTGCATCATGCACTCGAGTTCTACTCTGCCGCTACTCTCTCACACTCTCTGACACTGTCTCACACTCTCTCACACTCTCCCACACTCTCCCGCACTGTCTCACACTGTCTCTGTGCAGCACGCGCTCGAGTTCTACTACAGCCACTCTCTCACACACTCTCACACTGTCCCACACTGTCTCACACTGTCTCACACTGTCTCTGTGCAGCACGCGCTTGAGTTCTACTTCCTCTCTCACACTGTCTCACACTGTCTCACACTGTCACACATTCTCTCACTCTCACACTGTCTCACACTCTCTCACACTGTCTCACACTTTCTCTGTGCAGCACACGCTCGAGTTCTACTACCGCTACTCTTTCACACTGTCACACTGTCTCACACTCTCTCACACACTGTCACACTCTCTCACACTGTCTCACACTCTCCCACACTGTCTCACACTTTCTCACACTGTCTCTGTGCAGCACGCACTCGAGTTCTACTACCGCGAGGCACGAAAGTACTGCCACGACGCCGACGTATACGTGACAGACTTCCATGCGGCGTCGCAGCGCATCAGCGCGCTGTGCCGACAGGTGGGCCATTTCCCTGTCCGTCTGCCTGTCTGTCCGTCTTTCTGCCTGCCTGTCGGTCGGTCGGTCGGTCGGTCGGTCGGCCTGCCTGCCTCGACTGACTGACTGACTGATTGACTAACTGTCGGTCGGTCGGTCGGTCGGTCAGTCGGTCGGTCGGTCGGTCTGCCTGCCTGCCTGCCTCAACTGCCTGCCTGCCTGCCTGTCTGTCTGTCTGTCTGTCTGTCTGTCTGTCTGTCTGTCTGTCTGTCTGTCTGTCTGTCTGTCTGTCTGTCTGTCTGTCTGTCTGTCTGTCTGTCTGTCTGTCTGTCTGTCTGTCTGTCTGTCTGTCTGTCTGTGTCTTTGGGATTTGAGTAACGGGTTTGTGGACCAACTCTTTCCCCGCGGCATCCATATGTGTCCGACGGACTGTAAACTTGACCCTCCCCCCCCAAAACTCACTCCACACAGGTGTCTGACATGATGCTCATCAACGTGGAGAAGATCTACCAGAACAGCTCCCACGCCCCCTCCCCTCTTTCACTTCCACACACACAGGTATAAAACGCCGACATAAGCAATCAACACACTGTAAATTTGACCCCCCCCACACAAACTCACTCCACACAGGTGTCCGACATGATGCTCATCAACGTGGAGAAGAAGAAGATCTACCAGCACAGCGAGTTCCACGAGGGGCAGGTCGCGCACCACGCGGCGATGCGCGAGAAGCTGGCGGCGGCAGTGGACGAGATCAAGGTGGGCGTGTTTTGGTCACTCGGTTGTGTACTATCCTCCCCCCCCGTCCCAACTCACACACTCTCGCGGCTGTGCCTGGTGTGCCTACAGTGGACTGACCTCCCCCCCACCACCATCGCACCCCCCTACACCCCTTGCAGGCCACGATGTCGAGTGTGCATAAGATCTTCCGGAGCGACTCCTGCTGCGGCTGTGCCTGGTGTTCCTAAAGTTGACTGACCTCCCCCCCACCACCACCACACACCCCTGCACTCCTTGCAGGCTCCAATGTCAAGCGTGCGCGAGAGCTTCTGCGGTGACTCCCCCATCCTTGCCACCCCCATGCACCATCGTTGCCTGCGCCACTTTGGACTCACCCACGTGGCTATGCCTCCTGCTCATGCAGGCCACAATGTCGAGCGTGCGCGAGATCTTCCGTTGTGGCTGTGGAGTGTGCCTGTGGCTGCAACTGTGACTGACCCCCCCCCCGACTTCCACGCCAGGCCACGATGTCGAGCGTGCGCGAGATCTTCCGCGGCGACTCCGAGGAGGTGCAGCGCGAGTGGGTGCGCTTCACGGCCAAGGTCGACAAGCGCATGGAGGACGCGCTGAGGCACTCGGTCAAGAAGTCGCTGCAGGTGCGCGTGTGTTTGTCGCTGCCTGCTGCGTCGCTGTGCTTTGTGCTGTGCTGTGCATGCTGTGATGTGTGATGTGTACGCGTGCTGCAAGCCTGCTCACACACACACACACACACACACACACACACACGCACACACACAGGAACTGCCGCGCGTGCCGAATGGCAATGCGAAGACCGAGGTAGTGCCAATCATCAACATGATACGCGTGCTGCAAGCCAGCTCACACACGCACACACGCACACACACACACACACAAACACACACACACACACGCACACACAGGAGCTGTCGCGCGTGCTCAACGGCGACGCAAAGACCGAGGTTGTGCCGATCTTCAACGTGACGCTCGTGCTTCAGCACTCCCATGTGCAGCTGTCGCCCGACATCAACGCGCTGCTGGAGATGATCCACCAGGTCTCGCGGTCACTCATCCAGGTGGGTGGCCAATCCGACCTGAAGGGTTTTCGGGTTTAGGGTTACTGAAGGGTTAAGGATTCAGAGATGGTCTACCAGGTCTTGCGGTCACTCATCCAGGTGGGTGTGATGCCTATATCCGACCGATACCACGTGTCAACCTCTGATTTTCGATGATACTTTCTTGTGGGACGCACCCAACAGGCAACGTATACGACACATATGAACGTGATGCACTGCGACAGGACCCATCCCTAACTTTTTACCCCCCCACTCCCTGCCCACACGCCCCCACCCCCACACAGGCCCAAGCCGTGCCGCTCTCCCTCTCTCTCTCTCTCTCTCTCTCTCCCTTTCTCTCTCTCTCTCCCTCTTTCTCTCCCCCTCTCTCCCTCTCTCTCACCCCTCTCTCACCCCTCTCTCACCCCTCTCTCACCTTCTCTCCCTCGAACTTTCCCCCACATGCACCACAGGTCTCCCAAGCCGTCCCGCGCCTCGCGATGCAGTGCACCGAAAAGCAGTCACGCGACATGGAGGAGGCGGGCATGGCGCCGCCCAAGCCGCTGCCCTCACTGTACGAGGTGTGTGGTGTGCTGTGTGCACGCATGCTGTGCGTGCTTTGTGCCCAAGCCGCCCCTCTCGCTGTACGAGGTGTGTGGTGGCTGGCTGTGATGCACTGTAAATGCTGCACTGTGTGCGCGCATGCTGTGCATGGCGCCGCCCAAGCCGCTGCCTTCACTGTACGAGGTGTGTGGAGGCTGCGACTGTGCTGTGTCGTGCAATGTGCTCAAGCCACTGCCCTCGCTATATATACATGAGGCCGTGTTGTGCTGTGCTGTGCTGTGCTGAGACGTGTCGTTCCGTGCCATACTGTGTCTGTGGATGCGGGCATTGCGCCGCCCAAGCCGCTGCCCTCGCTGTACGAGGTGCGGAGCACGCCTTGATATGCTTGTGGCGTGTGCTGTAGTGCACCTGCGCCTGTTGTCATGCCGTGCAGCGCTTTGCCGTGCTGCGCTGTGTGCCTTGTTATCTGACCGCTGTGCAGGCCCTACTGTTGCCTGCCAAAGGTTTTGCCTCGCAAGTTTGCAAGGTTGGGGTTAGGGGTTTACCCTAGGGTTTACCCTAACCCCAAACCTAAACTCTTGGTCCCCGAACGTGATTGCTGTCGTGAGGTCACCTTGAGAGGTGGCCTCGTTCAACTTCAGCACACCCTACAGGTAACCCCGAAACTTTTGGCCCCCCAAAGGTCATCGGTTTGGTTCTGACCCCGTTTTAACTTCAGCAAACGCTTATTAAACCCCAAACCCTTCCCCCCCCCAAAGGTCATCGGCTCGGACGAGGATGCTGTTCTCAAGACGATGATGCAGATCACGGGCGGGATCACGACCATGGTCGACAAGGTGCGCTATCGCATGGGCGTGCATGGGCCCACTGCACCCTGTGCTCGCCACACGCACACACACACACATCCGCCATGGACTTCATCGTTCATGCATGCATCGGCAATGCCTGCATTACAACACACACTGATGTCATCCCTCGGTCACGCACCCACACGCACACACGCACACACACACACACACACACACGCGCGCATGCACACCCACCCACTGATGCCATCCCTCTGTCTTGCCCTCTCCGCCCCGCAGGTCCAGACCTTCCTCTCTGGTTGGGAGAAGAAGTACAAGCACATGTGGGAGACGGACCGCGAGGGCTACATCCGGCGGTACGAGAAGGCGATGAAGCCGTTGTCTGCGTTTGAGATCGACATTCAGCGGTACCTGCAGCTGCAGGATGAAGTGCAGGTGGGAGAGTGTGAGAGAGAGGGAGGGGGAGAGAAGAAAGAGAGAGGAGGGGGGGGGAGGGGAGATACAGAGTTGGCAAGAAAGAGAGAAAGAGAGAAGGCGATGAAGCCACTGTCTCAGTGTCCCCTGCAGTTACATGGCATTCCAGCTAAGACAACACTAGTCCTAGTGCCACCGCCCTGTGAAGGACGATAGCCACCAGCCGGTTACCTGCCGTCTAGACTACCGCTCCCGCCGGCTAGTTTAGACCCAAACAAGTCCCTGAGGGACATGTCTGGCAAGGAGCGTATAGGAAAGGACCGTCCTCCTCCTGGCCTTTGAGGCCAACCACGCCGGCTGTGCCGACTGGCGGCGCTGAAGCAGAAAAGTCCCCGCCTGGCATGGTGCATGGTTGTCCAACTCCATGCATGGGGCTCTGCCTGCGCCCCATGCCTCATGCATGGCCAGGTCCCACCCTCCAGGGGTGCATGGACGACAGAGTTGTCATGGAGGCTGCCTGAAGACCTTCCAACGCCAGTCACCGGCAGACGAGCGACCCCGAGGATGAGCGCGGTGACGAACGCTGCGATTGGTGAAGCGGATTTACTCTGTGTTGCCTCGGCGGTCGCCACCGCTGAAGCCGTGATGGTAGCCCGCCTCCACGGGCAGCCATCTTGACCAATGTCCAGCATGCATTGACGGGCGCCAGCTCCTCCGCTCGTCAATCAACTCGTCGAGATCGGTGCCGCATGGCGTCCTGCATGGGGGGAGGATAAGGGCCGTCTCCCAGTACGGGCCGCGGAAGCGCCGCGGCTACTCGCCAAGCCATGACAGCGCCGGGCAAGCCGCTCCTGTAGTTTCCACCGAGGGACAGTCTAGCAGGAGCCAGGCCAGTCGTATTTTATCCCGCTCGTCAGCGGCACGGAGATCCTAGTCACCAGCAGCGCCGCATTGCTGGGTCCAGGGCTCGGCGACGAGAACGCGCCTCCGTTAATCGAGTCCCCTGGGAAGGATTTTAGTAGTTATTTGTTTCCCGGCTCGACCGCCCATACCAGGCGCAATACACAGCGGGCGTTCACGCAACACGCGCCGTTGTGCTGCTCTCGGCGATACCTTTCCAATGCACCCCTCCACGCCCTCTCCCACACAGCGTGGTGTGGTTTTCTGGGAAATGGGAAATCCGGCCCGGAGCGGTATACGGCTCGCAGGGGAATCACTGCACTGTCTGCGTTTGAGATCGACATTCAGCGGCACCTGCAGCTGCAGGATGAGGTGCAGGTGAGAGAGGGGGAGAGAAGGAAAAATAGAAGGAGGGAGAGAGAGAGAAGGCGCGCGCGCGAGAGAGAGAAGGCGAGAGAGAGAAGGTGACGAAGCCTGTGTCTGTCATGGTGGACATCGAGCGCTACCTTCAACTACAGGATGAGGTGCAGGTGAGAGAGCGAGGGGGAGGGAGAGGGGGAGAGAAGAAAGGGAGAGGGGGGGAGGAGGGGAGAGTGAGTTAAAGAGTGACAGAGAAAGAGAGAAGGCAAAGCCGTTGTCGACGTTTGAAACCGGAATCCAGCGCTACCTGCAGCTGCAGGATGAAGTGCAGGTGAGAGAGTGTGAGAGAGCGGGAGGGGGAAAGGAGAAAGAGAGCGAGAAGAAGAAAAGAAGGGGGAGAGAGAAGAGGGAGAGAAGGTGGGAGAGAGACAGAGAGAAGGCGGTGAAGCCTGTGTCTGTCAAGACTGACATCCAGCGCTACCTGCAGCTTCAGGATGAGGTGCAGGTGAGACAGCTAGAGAGAGAACGAGAGGGAGAGGGTGAGAGACATATCAGATTGCAGAGAAACCGTAACGGCTGCAATGCACTCGTCGTACACTGATGCTCACTTGTCACTGCTCTTCATTGCTCACTCGTCACTGCGCTGCACTGCACTGCACGTCTGCACCTCAGGGCAAGGACACGGCCACGGCGATGCGCTTCCTCCGCATCGACTGCGGACCGCTCAAGCAGATGCACACACACATGCACACGCACACGCGTGCACACACACACACACATACGCACAGGGCGAGGACACAACCATGACAATGCGCTTCCTCTGCATCGACTGCAGACCGCTCAAGCAGATGCACACACACACACACATGCACACTCGCTCACACACACCACACACACACCACACACACACGCAGGGCGAGGACACGACCACGGCGATGCGCTTCCTCCGCATCGACTGCGGACCGCTCAAGCAGATGCACACACGCACACACACTCTCTCTCACACACACACACACCACAAGCACACATGCACACACGCACACACACACACTCACACACACACACACACACCACCACAAACACACAACACACGCACACGCACACGCACGCACAGGGCGAGGACACAACCACGGCGATGCGCTTCCTCCGCATCGACTGCGGACCGCTCAAGCAGACGCACACACACACACACACACACACACGCACACGCCTCCCCCCCCCACGCACGAAGGGCGAGGACACGACCACGACGATGCGCTTCCTACGCATCGACTGCGGGCCGCTGAAGCAGACGCTCGTGGGGCACTGCGAGGCTTGGGTCGCAAAATTCACAGGGCTGCTGGGGTCACTCGCTGCGGCGGAGCTGGCGTCGCTGCATGGCTATTTTAAGGTGTGTGTGGTGGTGTGTGTGTGGGGGGGGGGGGCAGGGTTTGTGCTTTTTTTTTTGTGAGTGCATGACATAGGGATGACATGGTGTTGGATTGTGCGGGTTTGGGGAAGGACCCAGGGGGCGCTCGCTGTGGCAGAGCTGGCGTCGCTGCATGGCTACCTCAAGGTGCGGTTGCAGTTGATGGTTGTTCTGCGTTCCAGCATGGTCTTCACACTCTTCTTGGGTCTGGAGGCTGGTGTTTATGAGGGGATGATGAAAGGGCTGGGTCGCAAAGTTCACAGGGCTGTTGGTGTCGCTTGCTGCGGCAGAGCTGGCGTAGCTGCACGGCTGTTCAAGGTGGGGGTTGGATTTGGGCTGTGCTGCTTCCACATTTGTTACATCAAAGGTTGAGGACAGAGCTCGAGTACAGCGCGCGTGTGCGTGACCAGCTCGCACATGCATTGCATGGCGCCTGTGATCCTCCGCTGGCTGCAACGACTGACATTCCCTGCCTCTCCACACTCCTCCCCCCAACACGCACGCACACACACACACACGTCTCCCCAACAGGCCAACCGCGATGCGCTCACTGTCGTCCCGGCGTCTCTGGACCAGCTCGCTGAGGTGGTCAACCTGCACAAGCGGCTCGTCGACGAGCGCAAGGCGACAGAGGCGCGGTTCGAGCCGCTGCGCGAGAAGTTCCGCGCGCTGGAACGATTCGAGGTGTGTGTGTGGGTGGGTGGCGGTCGAGTGTCCTGTCCGTCGGATGGAAAGGCGTCCGATGGGCTGAACAATCAACCACACACACACGCTGCTGGCAACACATTCTCGTGCCACAGTTCCAAGTCCCCGAGGACCAGCTGCCACAGCTTGGCTCCCTCTCACATACACACATGCACACACACTCTCTCTCTTGCTCTCTCTCTCTCTCTCTCTCTCTTGCTGTCTCTCTTTCACACACAGTTCCAAATCTCCGAGGATGAGCTGTCACAGCTTGACGCCCTCTCACACACACATGCACACACCCACACTCGCTCTCTTTCTCTCTCTCACTCTCTCACTCTCGCTCGCTTCATCGCTGTCTCTCTTTCACACACAAGCCCTGATCTCTGAAGACCAGCTCGTCCAGCTCGACTCCCTCTCTCACTCACACACACACACACACACTCACACACACACACACACACACACACACTTGCTGATGTCAAAACATGCCTACACACACAGGTCCAAATCTCCGAGGACCAGCTCATTCAGCTCGACTGCTACTCACACACACACACACACACACACACACTCTCACACCACACACACACACACACACATGCTGATGTCAAAACGCGCTTGAACACCACAGGTCCAAATCTCCGAGGACCAGCTCGTCCAACTTGATTCCCTCGACCACACACAAACACACACACACACACACACACACTTTCTCTCACACGCACACACACATGCTGATGTCAAAACATGCGTACACCACAGGTCCAAATCTCTGAGGACCAGCTCGTCCAGCTCGACTCCCTCGACCACGAGTGGTCAAAGTTCCAGGGCGGGCTCGACGACAGCGGCAGCAAGCTTGAGAAGTACAAGGACAGCTTCCGCGACCGCGTCAAGGGCCTGCTGGAGAGCTTCCTCAAGGAGGTTGCGCAGGTGGGGTGTCGAGCAGGTGTCGCACTCGTCTGAGATGTGTGGCCTCTGGGCCGTTTTCCGTATTTTTAGAGTAGGAAACCGACGACAGCGGCAGCAAGCTTGAGAAGAAAAAGGACAGCTTCCGCGACCACGTCAAGCGCCTGCTGGAGAGCTTCCTTAAGGAGGTGGTGCAGGTGAGAATGCAGAGGTGCTTTGACGGCTAGGCAGGCAGTTGGCAAGCCCCAGACGGCACGCCTGTCTGCGTCATCCCCTCCCCTGCCCACCCTCTCTGTGCCCACCCCCACCCACCCTGCTGCCCTCACCCACCCCTCTCTGAGTTCTCCTCCCCTCCCCTCCCCCCTCACGACAGGTCGTGGAGGACTTCACCGCCGCCGCGCCCTTCTCCAACGAGGGCATCGCCACGTCAGATGCCCTCGCGTCGATCGCGGCATCCCAGGCGTTGCTCGCCGACTGCAAGAAGCGTGCGGGCGAGCTCAAGTCAGGCATGGACATCTTCCACATCCCGCAGCCGTCGTACAAGGAGCTCGCCGCGATGGAGAAGGTGTGTGTGTGTGTGTGTGTGTGGTCGATTTTACAGTGTTGTTGGACGCCTTTATGTGTGTGTGTGTGTGTACGTGTGTCTGTGTCTGTGTGTGTGTGTCACCGTGAACGAGGCAAAGAATTCGAGGAGGAAGAGGGCGCAGCTGCGAAGGGTGAAAAGGTGGGTGGGTGGGTGGGGTGCTCAGTGGGAGGTGCACGCACGCACGCACGCACACGATGCATACACACAATGCATACTGCTTCCGCACAAGGAGCACGCAGCGATGGAGAAGGTAGGGGTGGGGAGGGGAGGGGGGGGGGGGCGATCAGTGGGATGCACACACACACACGATGCACACGATGCACACACACACACATGCACACGATGCACACAGACACTTTGGTCTCGTTGTCAGGTTGCGCTGGCAAGCACACGATGCATGGCACGCGTCTGATACGCCATCATATAGGAGGCCTCCTAGGCATCCAACGGACTGCTAAATCGACCGAACGATGCATGCACACAATACACACGGTGCACACACACACACACATGCACACGATGCACACAGACACTTTGGTCTCGTTGTCAGGTTGCGCTGGCAAGCACACGATGCATGGCACGCCTCTGATGCGCCATCGTATAGGAGGCCTCCTAGGCATCCAACGGACTGCTAAATCGACCGAACGATGCATGCACACAATACACACGGTGCACACACACACACACGCACACGATGCACACAGACACTTTGGTCCTGTTGTCAGGTTGCGCTGGCAAGCACACGATGCATGGCACGCGTCTGATGCGCCATAATATAGGAGGCCTCCTAGGCATCCAACGGACTGCTAAATCGACCGAACGATGCATGCACACAATGCATACGGTGCACACACACACACACACACACACACACACACACACACACACACTTGCACACGATGCACACAGACACTTTGGTCTTGTTGTCAGGTTGCGCTGGCAAGCACACGATGCATGGCACGCGTCTGATGCGCCATCATATAGGAGGCCTCCTAGGTATCCAACGGACTGCTAAATCGACCGAACGATGCATGTACACAATGCACACGGTGCACACACACACACACACACACTTGCACACGATGCACACAGACACTTTGGTCTTGTTGTCAGGTTGCGCTGGCAAGCACACGATGCATGGCACGCGTCTGATGCGCCATCATATAGGAGGCCTCCTGATGATGATGGATATTACAGTCTGTGTGACACCAGTAATGATGTATAAGACCGGTGTCGGCGCTAGCGGCCGACACCTTAAATTCAGTTTCAGTGGGAAACTGGCTGGCTACCTGGTAGGGGTGAGGGTAAACCCCACACGCGCGCACGCACTGGACCTAGACAGGACACTGGGCCCCCAGATCCACCCTATACCACCCAGGTAGTGGCAGCAACGCATTGTTGGTGTGCGCCTGTGTTCTACTACTAGTCCCGCCGCCGCCATTGGCTCCAGCAATCTCCTCCATGCCCGCCAGCAATCTCCTCCACGCCCGCCAGCAATCTCCTGTATGCCCGCAAGCAATCTCCTCCATGCCCGCCAGCAATCTCCTGAATGCCCGCCAGCAATCTCGTCCATGCATGGGCGCCGCCATGCGATCTCCATGCGCCGCGCCGCGCTCCATGCGCGCCAGCACCCGTACCACCCGCCTCATTCCCGTTCTTTAGCCATTCCCAGTGACACCTATGGCTGATCCTTGTTCCGCCGTCCCCTTTGGCATCTGTAACCCGTATCCTCTCCCTGTAGCCTCATTCCCCGTTCTTAACCGCCATCTCCATTATGGTGCCCGACCCGCTGGTGGGGCCTCGCCTCGCCCCATGCCGCAGGGCTAGTGTATTGATTGCTGCGCCATCTATAATCTGCGCCTGGGGGCAGGGAACCCCTGCGCCACAACCTCCTCACAAAGCCTAGCCGCATGTGCCTCGCTTCCCATGTTTCTCAATTTCTCGCCATCCGCTTCCATGCCCGCCGGCAATCTCCTCCACGCCCGCGAGCAATCTCCTGTTTGCCCTCAAGCAAGCTCCTCCATGCCCGCCAGCAATCTCCTCCATGCAAGCACGCGCAGAGCGCCGCCATGCAATCCCCATGCGCCGCGCGCGCCGTGCGCGCGCCGCGCCCGCCAGCTCCCGTAGCCTCATTCCCCGTTCTTTACCCATGCGCCGTGACGCATTAGCCTTGTCCGCCGTCCCCTCCTAGGTATCCAACGGACTGCTAAATCGACCGAACGATGCATGCACACAATGCACACGGTGCACACACACACACACACACACACTGCCGGCCTCATTTTCACGGTTTGCAAGCACACATATACATGTATAATGCGCCAGTGGCATTCTGTAAATCGATGGTGATACACTCACACATTATGACACATTATGACACACACCACACATCTCACAGGATCTGGAGCAGCTCGAGAAGATCTGGGGCGTGGTGGCCGAGTGGGAGGCGGCGTACGCGGGATGGAAGGACGGAGCATTCAGCCAGATCCAGGTGTGTTAAGTGTGGGAGGCGGTGTGTGCAGTGTCGGAGGCGGCATACGCGGGATGGAAGGACGGAGCATTCAGCCAGATCCAGGATGAAGTGTGGGAGGCGGCGCGTGTCAAGTGTGGGAGGTGGCGTACACGGGGTGGAAGGATGGAGCATTCAGCCAGTGGTTCTCCCCCGCCTATAGGAGCTCCTACAGATCCTACTAGGCCTTGTCCAAATGTGTTTCTAGGTAGAAGTCTTGTACTCACCCTCTCCTGCCCCCCCCCCCTCCTCCCTCCCTCCCTCCCTCTCTCTCCTCTCTCTCTCTCTCTCTCTCTCCTCTCTCCCTCTCTCCCTCCCTCCTCCCTCCTCTCTCCCTCCCTCCCTCCCTCCCTCCCTCCCTCCCTCCCTCCCTCCCTCCTCCTCCCTCCCTCCCTCCCTCCCTCCCTCCCTCCCCTCCTCCCTCCGCCCCCCCCCCTCTCTCTCCCTCCCTCCCCTCCCTCCCTCCCTCCGCCCCCCTCTCCCTCCCACTCTCACACCCTCACCCCCACCCCCACCTCTCCCACACCCCCACCAGGTCGAGGAGATGGAGGAGGCCGCGGTGCGCATCGGCAAGAGCGTCGTTAAGCTGGGGCGTGACATCAAGCACTGGGGCGTGTGGTCGTCGGTCAAGGACAAGATCGACGCGTTCAAGCGCACGATGCCGCTCATCACCGACCTGCGCAACAGCGCGATGCGCGAGCGCCACTGGGACTCGCTCATGGCCGAGATCGGGTCGCGCTTCGACCCTGCGTCGCCGTCCTTCACGCTCGACTCGATCGTGCAGCTGCGCCTGGACCAGTACGTCGAGTTCATCGCCGAGCTGTCGGTCAACTCGACCAAGGAGCTGTCGATCGAGACGTCGCTCAGGGCAATCGCCGAGGCGTGGAAGTCGCTGTTGATCGACCTGGTGGAGTACAAGGCCACGTTCAAGCTGCGCTCCACCGAGGACATCTTCCTCGCACTCGAGGAGAATGTCGTCACGCTGTCGACAATCAAGGCGTCCAGGTTCTTCGTTGTTTTTGAGAAGGAGATCACGTACGTGTCCAGCACTGGCTCCAGCCCTTGCTCCGGTCGATGCCGTCGTGCTCCGGTCGATGCCGCATGTATGTTCATGCCACACATGCACACACACACACACACACACACACACGTGCGCACACATGCACACACACTCATGCACGCACACACACACACACACACACACACGCACACACACACGCACGCGCGCACACACACTCCTGCCCCAGGTACTGGGAGAAGACGCTCTCGCACATCAGCGAGACGGTCGAGATCATCCAGCAGGTGCAGCGCAACTGGATGTACCTTGAGAACATCTTCATCGGGAGCGAGGACATCCGCAAGCAGCTGCCGCAGGTGATGATGTCATGCGTCCCTCAGTATGTGTGACACCAGTAATGACGCATGAGACGATGATGGATTTCACGGACTGTGTGACACCAGTAATGTTACACCTGTGTTGGCGCTAGCGCCCGACACCTTACTGAAGCTGGCTACCTGTTAGAGGCAAGGGGAAACCCCCACACATGCGTGCACGCACTGAGCACAGACAAGGCACTAGGCCCGAAGATTCACCCCAGGTAGTGACAGCCAAGCAGTCCCCCCAGTGCTTTTGTTTTCGGCGTTTTGAGTCGGATTTGGGAGCCATGGAGCCGGATTCCCAGTAAAACTGCTCCAGAAAATAATGTTGAAATCCTGAACACGAAACCGCTGATCTCTCCGCAGGAGTCCATCATGTTTGAGGCGGTGCACAACACGTTCATTAAGCTCATGAAGCAGCTCGCGGCCGTGTCCAACGCGCTCGCCGCGTGCACCGGCAAGGGCGTGCTCGAGACGTTCCAGGACATGGACGCCAAGCTCGAGAAGATCCAGAAGTCACTGGAGAACTACCTGGAGAACAAGCGACAGCAGGTAGGGAACTGGAGGCATGCGCATGCATGCGCATGCACACACCCACACACATTCATGCAGAGCGGGAAAGAGAGAAAGAGGGAGAAACACACACACTCACAGAGAGTGAGAAAGAGAAACTCACTCCCACATATACACTCACTGAAAGAGGGAGACCGAGAGAGTGAGGAATACACTCACACACTCTCTCTCACACTCACAAACACGCACACACTCGCACAGAGAGAGAGAGAGAAACACACACACACACAAACGCACGCACACACACACACACGCATACACAGTTACCACGCTTGTACTTCCTCTCGTCCGACGACCTGCTCGAGATCCTCGGCCAGGCCAAGGCCACGCATGCACCCACACACACACACACACACTCAGTCACACAGAGAAGGAAACACACACACACACGCGCTCATGCACGCACACGCGCACACACAGTTCCCGAGCTTCTGCTTCCTCTCGTCCGATGACCCAGGGTCTAATGCGCCATGAAAGGCGTCGGACGGACTGTACAACCGACCACACACACACACACACACACATGCATACACGCAGTTCCCACGCTTCTACTTCCTCTCGTCCGACGACCTGCTCGAGATCCTCGGCCAGGCCAAGGACCCGCAGAACGTTCAGTCGCACCTCAAAAAGTGCTTTGAGGGCGTCAAGAAGCTCGATATGCAGCCGGCCGGCGACGACCGCAAGCAGTGCACGTCGATCGGGATCTGGTCGCCAGACGGTGGGTGTGCGTGTGTGTGGGGGGGGTCTCTCTCTCTCTCTCTCTCTCTCTCTGTGAGTGTGAATTTCTCTCTTGCACTCTCTCTCTCTCTCTCTGCATGAATGTGTGTGTGCATGCGTGGTCGATTTTACAGTCCGTCGGAAGCCTTTGATGGCGCATAAGACCCTAGGAAAGAGGCCGGCAGCTGTCAAAATTAGACCCCTAGCATGCCATCTGCCATCATGATTGCTGTGCACGCGGTGCGTGTCTCAAAACAGGCGACAAGGAAGTCAGCCAACTCGTGCCAGAACCTGGGGTTCTCCTGGCCTGGCCGAGGACTCATAAACTCCCGCATCCGCTCATCTAAATCGGCCTCCTCGGGGCGAGGGATGGACCGAAACAGGCTGTGGGCCTGCACCCGTGCCTCTTCATAGGCAGGGCACTCAAATACCATATGTGCCTCATCCTCTAGCCCACCGCATAGACAGCACGCCCACTGGCTGCGTCGCTGCCTCTGTCCCGCCACGGCGTAGCGCCCCCGCTCTATCTGCAGCTCATGGAGCCCCATCCTGAACCTAGCTTGAGCCGTGATCCGGGCAGCACTGTTCAGCCCTGAGCTGAAAAGGGCCGGCGGCTCGCTGTCGCTACCCGCCATCCACCGCATTTAGGTCAGCATCTTAAAGCCGCGCGACCACTCCTCAGGTACATCTCGCACGGTAGTGCCGCACGGCAGCGCCGGTGTGCTTGTCGCGGCGGCCAGCCACGCCGCGGTCGCCACGTCCAGCAGGTTGGTGATGCGTACCGGTCCCTCCTGGTCCCACGCCAGGGTGTGCCCCACAGTTCCGAGGCACACCTGCAAGCGTGCCGCCCAGCACGTCCGCCCCGCTTCCGCCAGCCCCCAGCTCTCCCGCATCGCATCTTTAAGCAGGTCACTGTCAGGCCGCCCCCGCGCCTTATCCCAAAAGCGCGTCGCCTGGCGCAGCCAATCTGCCGCCAGCGGCCGCCACCCCGCCTCCCGCGCCAAAATCCCCAGTTGCTGCCCATTGCTGCGGACTCCTAGGGACGCACGGGTAAATTGCAGAAGCACTTCCTCCAGGGTGCGCCATCCGTCGCGTGCGGCCTTAGCGCCCCTCCCACTCCTGCCTCTCTCCCACCGTCCGCCCGCCCCGGCAAACACGCCCCCCCAGCATCCGCCATCATCGCAGGGCCCCACACCTCACACCCGTAATTTAGCACAGGCCGTACTTGCGTGTCGAACAGGTGGGCCTTAATGCCAATATTATTAAGGCGTATCATATAGTAAGCGCGTATCTGGTGCGCTGGCCCCTAGAGCGTCTGGTGCCCACGTCCCCCCCCCACTGCCCGCCGGTGGTGAAAGAGCATGCCTAGGTATGGAAACTCGTGTGTCATGGGTAGATCTGCTCCTGCAAACTTCAGCGTTACCCTCCCTCCTGCCGCCCCGACTGGGCAGAACTGGTCATTGAACACCACCCCTTCTGACTTCTTAACGTTTACTGTTAGTGCGCGCGTGCCGCAAAAGGCGTGCAGAGTATCTAGCATGCGTTGAAGCGCTTCGGGCGTCTCTGCCAGCAGCGTCAAGTCATCAGCGTACAGCAGCAGCCGTAGTAACCGCCCCGCCATCTCCACCCCATCACCCGGGAGCTCTGCGTCTAGTACTCCCTCCAATGCGTCAATAAAAAGCCCAAACAGCAGCGGTGACAGTGGGTCGCCTTGCATGACCCCCTTGTGAAGGAAACGCGGGTCCCACTTTCCCATCGATGCGCACACACATTGCGGACCCATCGTACATGGCAATCAGCGCCGCCATGAACTCCCCATGTACCCCCAGGCTCCTAACGCACTCCCAAAGCAGTGGGCGGTGCACGCAATCGTAAGCCTTCCTGAAGTCAATAAAGGCGGCGTACAGCGGTTTGCGCTGGAGGCCGCTCTTCTCAATGCGTGTGCATATGCGTGTGCCCCCCCCCCCCACACACACACACCACCACCACCACAAACACACACACACACACCTGCTATCGCTTGTTCTCCAGGGGAGTACCTCGCGCTGTCCGTGCCGATCGTCACCGAGGGCCGCCCCGAGGAATGGCTCAACCGGGTGGAGGACGCGATGTTCATGGCGACAAAAAAGACGCTGTACAAGGTGTGCGTGTGTATGTGTGTTTGTGTGTCAGTTTCAGTGTCAGTGTTTCCGTAAGCCAACCCGCAACCCGACAAAGTGCACTTTCGGGTTGAGATTGGCCGATTGGGGCTGGCGCATCGGGTTGAGATTTTGATAATTTCGGTCCGAAAGTGTGAAAATTGACATTTTCACACCCTTTGCGCAAAAAATGCCTCCGTCGGGTTGAGATTGGGGAGTGAACCGTGAGGCCCGAGTTGAGCCATCATTTCCCCAAGATCCTTAGCGGAACCACTGATGTGTGTGTGTACATGCATGTGTATGTGCGAACTCACCTCGAGCTCGCTAGTTACCATCTCTTGCTGCGTTGTGCAGTTTCCCCAGCTCCTGGTGACGCGTCCCCCCTGGCTGCCCTTCTCAAAGACTTTGAAAGCTTCACTCACCCCGAACTTCATTGCTTGCCCTACACCTCGACCGTTGATGTGCTCGGGCACTTTTCGCCGAACATGGTCGTATACGCCTTAAGAGGCGAATCCCTGACTGTCACATCCGTCACCATCATCATGACCAGGTGCTCGAGGACAGCAAGGCCGTGAAGCACGAGAAGTGGGTCAAGGACAACCAGGGCATGCTCATCGTCACGGCCGGCCAGATCGTTACCCCTTTCCCCTCTACCCGTTCCCCTCCACCCTGACCCTCTACCCTCTACATCTCATCACCAGGTGCTCGAGGACAGCAAAGCCGTGAAGCGCGAGAAGTGGGTCAAGGACAACCAGGGCATGCTCATCATCACGGCCGGCCAGATCGTGTGGACGCACGAGTGCGAGAAGGCGCTGTCTGACGGCGAGAACGCGCGCAAGAGCGTGAAGCTGCTCAAGAAGAAGTGGATGACGTACCTCAACAAGCTCGTCTCCATCACGCGCTCCAAGCTCAACAAGATTGAGCGCAACAAGACGGTGTCGCTCATCACAATTGAGGTGCACGCGCGCGACGTGATTGACAAGCTCGTCAAGACCAACGCGGCGTCGACGAACGACTTCGAGTACGTACTCCACCACAGGGTTCTAGGGTTTTACAAACACGGTTTCAGGGTTTAGGGTTTGACACGGTTTAAGGGTTATACATGCGCGCGACGTGATCGACAAGCTCGTCGAGACCAACGCAGCGTCAACAAACGACTTTGACTACGTATTCTCTCTCTCCCTCTCTCTGTCTCCCTCATTCTTTCTCTTCCTCTCCCTCTCCCTCTCCCTCTCGACCACATGCTTGCTGAGCCCACACCACCGCGCGCGCAATGGGGTCGTAACCTCCCAACTATGAAACCGAAAGAAACCCATCCCCCCCCACCGTGTCTTACAGGTGGGTGTCGCAGCTGCGCTTCTACTGGGACAAGGAGCTCAACGACTGCGTCGTCAAGCAGGTGCGTGCGTGCGCACATGCCCGTGTTCTCTCCCTGCCCCCTCCCCGCCCTCTCTCGCCATGCCCCTGCCCTCCTTCACTCTTGATCTGCCCATGCCCCTCCATCTCTTCTTGCCCATGCCTGGCCGCGCCCCTCTCCGCCGCCCTTGCCTGCCGTTGTCCTTTCTCCCCCTGCCCCCCCCCCCTAAACATCAGGAACGGTGCCCTTTCTGGCTGGTGCTGTCCATGTCCTTTATCCCCCTTCTCATGTCCTCTACCCCCTCCCCTGCCCCTCCCCCTGTCTGTGCATATCCCTCTCTCCCTGCCTCTCCCCCCCCCCCAGCCCCCTCCCATAACATCAAGAACGGTGCCCCCTCTGGCAGGTGCTGTCCGTGTTCATGTACGGCTACGAGTACCAGGGCAACAACGGGCGGCTCGTCATCACGCCACTCACCGACAGGTGGGCCGAAATTTGAATCTCGAACCCTCTAGATCCGTGCAATCCCAGACCTCAGCAACAACGGGCGGCATCACGCCGCTCACCAACGGGTGCGTGTGGGTGGGTGTGCATGTGCATGTGTGTGTCTGTGTGCGTTTGTGGTCGATTTTACAGTCATTTCATGGTGTACTAGGCCCGGTGTGTGTGTGTGTCCTCTCAAACTAGCGCATACGGCTGGTCGTTAGCAAACAAACTTGATATCCAAAAAAAAACAGCAACCACCCACTACAACACTGCTTGAACCACTCCACAGCCAACCCCAATAACCCACCCACAACAACGCCAGGTGCTGCATGACGCTTGGAGCCGCGATGTTCACGTGCCGCGGCGGCAACCCGCTCGGGCCACCCACAACATCACTTCTTGAACCACCCACAACCACCTAGAGCAACCACCCGCAACAACACTGGCACCCACAACAATAACAATAACAATAACAACAACAACAACAACAACAACACACCCATGAACCTAAAGTAACCAAGACCTGAACCCATCAACCCTGAACCCCTAACCTTAAACCTTGAACCCTACAACTTCACCCTAAACCTTTGAACCAGGTGCTACATGACTCTCGGAGCCGCCATGTTCACGCGCCGCGGCGGCAACCCGCTCGGGCCTGCCGGCACCGGAAAGACTGAGACGGTCAAGGACTTTGGAAAGGCGCTTGCGCGCTACGTGATTGTGTTCAACTGCTCGGACGGGGTGGACTTCAAGATGACGGGTGCGTTGCGCTGCGTTGCATGCGTGCGTTGCATGCATGCATGCGTGCATGCGTGCGTTGCATGTGTGCGTGCTCGCATTGCATGCGTGCGTGCGTGCGCCAGTGCATTTTTGCTCGGCTGTATGGTTCGGCTGTCTCGGCTGTGAATGAAATAAATCATGGGATGGAATGAATCGATGCTGGAGATTGGCTGTGGAAGCATATAAAACAACCTGAAGAGACAAAACAATGGTGCACGCGTGGTGCTGTGCTGTGTGTGGGAAAGTGGGGACGCAGGTATCGGGTGTGTGTGCTCAGTTATTTCATTTTCGGTGTTGGCGCCGGAATTGGGAGCCATGGAGCCGGATTTCCAGTCAAATTGCTCTCAAAATATAAATTAAACTCATGTAAAGGAAATCACTTGGTGTGCATGAGCAGGCAACTGGGTAGGGAAGAGCCCTGCCCGCCCCCAACACCTCAAACCAACACGCACGCACCCAATATGTGCGTGTGCACACACACACACACACACACACACAAACATATACATTCACAGCCTCGTTCCTAGGGTCGAGCACGCCATGAAAAACATACGAAGGACTTAAAAATCGACTGCACACGCACATGCAGGCAAGATGTTTGCGGGGCTCGCGCAGACGGGCGCGTGGTCGTGCCTGGACGAGTTCAACCGCATTGAGGTCGAGGTGCTGTCAGTCGTCGCAACGCAGATCGCGACCGTCATGAGCGTGAGTGTTTTTTCTTACACCGTCCGTATTGTTTGCCTTCGCGGGGGGTCAAAATTTAGTTGTTTAATGCGATTGCGGGGTCGTTTTTAGTCGTTGTAGTCGTTTTGACGCCCCAAAGCGCGGGTTCCGACGATTTATATTAGTTTCTCAGCTTCGCGGGGGGGGCAAAAAACGACACTTATTCGTAAAGGCAAACCACACGGACGGTATGTAGGGGCGTGGTGGCCGGGGTGGCGTGCTCCCACTTGCATCCATCCATCCATCAAAGCGTTACATGAGCGCGAGTTCAACCATTGAGGTCGAGGTGCTGTCGGTCGTCGCAATGCAGATCGCGACCGTCGTGAGCGTGCGTTTTTTTTGTAGGGGGGCCTGAGGCTATCCCCACCTAACCCGGACCCACCTAAGAGGGAAAAGTGGCCAAAACGGGCGACTCCAAACTTTGGGATTTTGGGGTGTGGCCACATTTTGGGCTCAGGTTGGGTGGGGATGGCCCTGACCCCAACTTTAATCCCTTAACCGTGTACTGACCGCATACCCTGGACCCCCAAACCGGACGTCGCAACGCAGATCGCGACGGTCATAAGCGTGAGTGTCGTGTGGGGGGGAAGGAGGAGGGGGGAGGGGAAAGGGGGGAGGGGGGAGGGGCTAACCCCAACTTTGAACCCTAAAGTTTAGGGTTTAGGGTTTAGGATCATTGTACTGACCACGTACCCTGAACCCCGAAACCCCAAAGCCTGGAGGGGGAGGCGCGGTCATGAGCGTGAGCGTGAGGGGTGCTTCTTACATGTGGGGGCGCGTTGGCCGGGGTACGCTCTCACATGCATCCATCCATCCATCATAGCGTTACGTGAGCGCGAGCCGCATGCCGCAAGCGCTTCATCTTCCTCAGACAGGAGATGCGCCTCATCCCCTCGCGCAGAATCAACCACCAAACGCACACGCACGCATCCATACTTCCTAGCCTGTCGATTGACAGGGGGACCCAAAAAATGACAAATGCGCCATCAAAGGCGTCCGACGGACTGTAAAACCGACCACGTACGCGTCCCCCCCCCCCCCCCCGTTACCCATCCAGGCGATCAAGGAGGGCCGCAAGCGCTTCATCTTCCTGGGCCAGGAGATCCGCCTCATCCCCTCATGCGGCATCTTTGTGACGATGAACCCGGGATACGCGGGACGCTCCGAGCTGCCAGACAACCTGAAGGTGTGTGTGTGTGTGGTGTGTGTGGGGGGGGGGCGAGAGTGGTCGAGAGGCAATAGAAGATTGAGCTTCTCACGGGCCCCAACATGCCGGCACGTGCTCACACACACACACATACACACCACTGCATGTCAATAATGGTACCCGTTTTCACGCCTCTCACGGGCCCCAATTCTCGACATGCATGCACACCCACCCACATACACACACACACCTGCCCCACAGAATGCAGGCGATTGTGCGCCCCGTGTCGATGATGGCGCTCGACTTCACGCTCATCTCACGGGCCCAAATGCTGACATCTGTACGCCCCCCCCCCCCCGTCCCTCACACTGCAGGCGATTGTTCGCCCCGTGTCGATGATGGTGCCCGACTTCACGCTCATCTCTCACGGACCCAAATGCTGACACACGTACGTACGCACGCCCCCTTCCCCCCCTGCCCTTCACACTGCAGGCGATTGTTCGCCCCGTGTCGATGATGGTGCCCGACTTCATGCCCCTTTCGACCTCCAATGCCCGACACGCGTGCACACACATGCACACACACACACACACACACCTGCCCCACACAATGCAGGCGATTGTTCGCCCTGTGTCGATGATGGCGCCCGACTTCACGCCTCTCTCACGACCCTCAATGCTGACACACATACGCCCTCCCCCCCCCGTCCCTCACACTGCAGGCGATTGTTCGCCCCGTGTTGATGATGGCGCCCGACTTCATACCCCTCTCTCACGACCTCCAATGCCCGACACGCGTGCAAACACACACACACACGCACACACACCTGCCCCACAGAATGCAGGTGATTGTGCGCCCCGTGTCGATGATGGCGCCCGACTTCACGCTTCTCTCACGGGTCTCAATGCTGACACGTGCACGCCCCTCCCCTGCCCGCCCTGCCTGACACCTCAGGCAATTGTTCGCCCGTGTCGATGATGATGCCCAAATTCATGCCCCTCTCTCACGACCTCCAGTGCTGACACACGTGCACACACGCACACACACACACCTGCCCCTCACACTTCAGGCAATGGTTCGCCCCGTGTCGATGATGGTGCCTGTATTTACGCCCCTTTCACGGGCCCCAATGCCCGGCATGCATGCACACACACACATAGAGAGAGATGCATGCACACACACACACACACGCACACCACCCCGTGTCGATGATGGCGCCCGACTTCACACCCCTCTCTCACGACCTCCAATACTGACACGTGCACCCCCCCCCTCCCCCCTCCTCTACCCGCCCTGCCTGAAACCGCAGGCGATCCTGCGCTCCGTGTCGATGATGGTGCCCGACTTCACGCCCCTCTCTCACGACCTCCAATGCCCAACACGCGTGCACACGCACACACACACACACACTGCAGGCGATTGTTCGCCCCGTGTCGATGATGGTGCCCGACTTCACGCTCATCTCTGAGATTATGATGTTCTCAGAGGGCTTCTCCTCGGCCAAGGTAACTGTAACAGTATCATCGGATCTCCAGTAACGACATCTTGTAGTCCTTATAGTACATAAGTGGGCCAGTGTCAGCCCTGGTGCAGCTTGCTACCGTACTGCGGTCGGTGGGTTAACGTCCGACGGCGAGTCGTACACTTACAAGTGGGTCGACGAGCTTAATTCGGTAGCTAATCCCAATGTTCAGCAGGCGTTCCATCAGTGGACCGACGTGCGTCTCAATTTCTATGGGGCGCGTAAGCGTACAACCTGGTTCGAGGTCATGTTCATTCGTGTCAAAGACGATCTCGCCCATCCATTTGCTGCCGCAGACACAAATAACGAGTATATTCAGCTCATGCAACATCTCGAACGCCCTCTGATTTACAGTAACCTGTAGACAGATTCGCAGGGTAAGGGCTATAAGAAGTTAACCGTTGTCAAACGGATTAAATACTATGTTTCAGTGTCGCAGACCACCGACGTTGACGACGGTAAGATTAAGGAAGCAAAGATTTTCTTGAAGCACAATTGCAAGTTGGATCTTGACTGGGGCCATACTGGCGCTGGCAGTGCTCTTCCTCATGGTGACACGGATGGTCTGGATTTCGTGCGCGACAGTGCAACGTATGACCACCCGCAGCATTCCCAACGACTTATGATATATAAATATAGTACCACCTAGTAATCTCCAACCTTGACCCAAGTTGTGTCCCTCACAATCGGCCCTAACAACCGGCTCTTGCAATCGGCCAAGGTAGGTAGGGCTCTCTACCAGGGCCAGGAAGCTCGTTTGCGGCAGCGGCGCCATCACGCACATAGCTGTGCACCACTTGCTCGTGCGCACCCTGCAATGTATACCCACTCTCCTACACCACCAACTCACCACCTCCACCTACTCACACGCATCCCTACCACAGCCCCCTATAGTGTTACCCTGGGGTTACACTCTACACCCACAGTGTAATGGCTTTGTTACAAGGCAATACAACTTGCGCAAATTTATAGAGGTTTGAAACAAAGCCATTGTAAACACTGTGGGTGTAGAGTGTAACCCCGGGGTAACACTATAGGGGGCTTTGGAAGCGCATGGAGCTCAACCACCACCACCACTTACCACTACCTCTGTCATCGCTGTGCACCCTGCACATCCACTCCCCACCACCATGCCTACCAGGGTTTACCCTCACCCCTACCAGTTAGCCAGCCAGTTTCCCCATGAAACTGAGTTTAAGGTGTCGGGCGCTAGCGCCGACACAGGTCTTATACATCATTGCTGGTGTCACACAGACTGTAATATCCATCATCATCACCACCACGCCACTACCACCACCCCCTCACGCGCCATCACTCACTCGTTGAAACTCCAGGTCCTCGCGAAGAAGATGATTGCGGTCATGGAGCTCAGCCAGCAGCAGCCGTCAAAGCAAGGAACCCCCACTCACCACCACCATGCCCACCACCACTTGCACCCACTCACTTATAATTCTCTTCCTTCCCCTCAAAGGTCCTGGCCAAGAAGATTATTGCGGCCATGGAGCTCAGCCAGCAGCAGCCGTCAAAGCAAGGAACCCCCACTCACCACCACCATGCCCACCACCACTTGCACCCACTCACTTATATGTCTCTTCCTTCCCCTCAAAGGTCCTGGCCAAGAAGATGACTGCGAGCATGGATCTCAGCCACCATCGTCCCTACCGCACCCACCACCACCACCACCACCACCACTACAACACACTTGTGTGTCTCTCCACACCTTGCATGCCCACTCATCCTCCCCCAACACGTGTGTCACACTCCCTCCCCCCAGGTCCTGGCCAAGAAGATGATTGCGATCATGGAGCTCAGCCAGCAGCAGCTGTCAAAGCAGGACCACTATGACTACAGCCTGCGCTCATTCGTCATCCCGATCGCGCGCGCGGCCGGCTCGCTCAAGCGCATCGACCCGGACGCGTCCGAAGAGGTGCGTGCTGGCTGCCCTGCCTCATCACCATGCAAACATGCTGCACAGTTTCACTGTCACAGACATGCTGTGCAGATATGCTGTGCAGACATGCTGTGCACTTGGTTCCAGTTGTGCCCGATGTGTCAGAGGGGGCGCGGACCCATGGGAAACTCGCGCTCATTCAAACGCCCCGTCCTCACTACCATGATTGCGCAGGTTATCCTCTACCGCACCATGCTTGACCTCATCAAGCCCAAGCTCATGTTCCTCGACCTGCTTATCTTCATTCAAATAAAACTCGCGACCCACTGACCACACTCCCAACAAACTCCGCATCCATGGTTGTAGGTCATCCTCTACCGCACCATGCTCGACCTCATCAAGCCCAAGCTCGTGTTCCTTGACCTCCCGCTCTTCATGGCGCTGCTCTCCGACCTCTTCCCAGGGGTCGAGCTGCCACAGAACGACGGGGGGACGCTGCGGCGGGCGATCGAGGCAGAGCTGACGGAAAACAACCTGCAGGTGTGTGTGTGTGCGTGTGTGTGTATCCGTGCCTCGCATTGGCACCGCCTCTCAGTCATTTCCTCACAAGTTGTCTCATTTTTCTATCCTGAATTGTGAGCAACCACCCACCCACCATAAACTGTCACGGTGGTCATCAAGTACATCCGAGGTGGTAGACTGCAACTTTCACACGCATTCTCACACATTTCCCCCCCTGAATTGCGAGCCACCACCCACCCACCCACCCACCCGCCCACGCAACAACAACTACAAAGGTGGTGAGAGAGTTCATCGTCAAGATCATCCAGGTCTTTGACTGCAACTTTCACTCACACACACACCGTCTGTTTGTCACACATTGTTCTTGTTCTGTATCCTGAGCCACCACCCACCCACCCACTCACCCACCGCCCATGCAACAACAACTACACAGGTTGTGAGCGAGTACATCGTCAAGATCATCCAGGTCTTCGACTTCAAGGTCGCGCGCCACTGCAACTGTCTGTCGTTTGACTTAAACGATTGTAAGCAACCACCCACCGACCCACCCAAACAACCCACCACGCACTTGCGCAGGTCGTCAGCGAATACATCGTCAAGATCATCCAGGTCTTTGACTGCAAGGTCGCGCGCCACGGCAACATGATTGTCGGGAAGACGGGCTCGGGCAAGTCCGAGGCGTGGAAGTGCCTCACGCGCGTCATGGCGCGCCTCAAGAAGACAGAGCCCGACAACGAGAACTACCAGAAAGGTGCGCCCGGCTCATTGTGCCAGCTCACGTGCTCGTCACCATGGCGCGCACGCATGCATGCCCTCGATCCATTCAGGGGGTACGTTTGAAGGCGGGCGACCAAACGCGCGCCACACACACACATGAAGAGGCACGGGTGTGGGCCCACAGCTTGTTTCGGTCCCCGCCCCGAGGAGGCCGATTTGGATGACTTCCTTATCGCCTGTTTTGAGACACGCACCGCGTGCACAGCAATCATGATGGCAGGTGGCGTGACAGGGGTCTGAATTTGACAGCTGCCGGCCGCTTTCCTAGGGTCTTATGCGCCATCAAAGGTGTCCGACGGACTGTAAAATCGACCACACACACACACACATCCAAACCCACACACGCAGTCCACGTGCACACGATCAACCCGCTCGCGCTCTCCAACGACGAGATCTACGGCGCGTTTGACTCTGCCACGCACGAGTGGCAGGACGGCGTGCTCGCGCGCATCATGCGCACCGTCTGCAAGGACGAGTCGCCAGACCAGAAGTGGATCCTGGTGCGTGTGTTCGATGTGACAGTCTGTCAGACGCCTGGTGTGTGTGTAGGGGGGGGGCGTCGGGGGGGGGGAGCGTTCTCGTGCGCATCATGCAAACATTGTGCAAGGATGAGTCACCCAACCAGAAAATTATCCTGGTGCATGTGTGCATGGCATGTGTGGGGGGGGGGAGGGGCACGCAGCAGGCATGTGGACAGTGTGCACGGACGAGTCGCCAGACCATAAGTTGATCCTGGTGAGTGTGGTCGATGTTACAGTCTGTCGGACGCCTGCTGGTGTATGTGGGCTTGTTTCAGACATTGTGTGCGCGGTGCTGGTTGTGCACGCACACACACACACGCACAGACACAAACACACACACTCCCCCACCCACCCACCCGTTCAGTTTGACGGCCCCGTCGATACGCTGTGGATCGAGTCGATGAACACGACGCTCGATGACAACAAGCTGCTCACGCTGCTGTCAGGCGAGCGCATCGCGATGCCGGCGCAGGTCTCGCTGCTCTTCGAGGTCGAGGACTTGTCGCAGGTGCGCCCAGAGAGACAAGGGGGCTCGATAGTACAGGAAATGGAGAGAGAGAGCGAGAGAGAGAGGGGAAATGACTGGTTGAGGGGTGCTCTTTAAGGCAAGCTTGTAGACTGTGCAGGCCGGACGCAGGTTTCGCTGCTCTTCGAGGTCGAAGACCTGTCGCATGTGTGTGTGGTGGTCGATTAACAGTCCTTCAGATGCCCATGTTGACGCAGAAGACCTCTCCCCCGTGTATACATTATTGGACAAGGGAGACAAGGGAGGGTGGATTCCAGTCGTCCAGTCGTCCAGGCGCAGGTGTCGCTGCTCTTTGATATCTGCCACAGTCAGTGCCTGACACCGTGTCGCATGCTGGCATGACGAAGTCGCCACACACACGCACCGTGTCGGCCAGCCTGTCGTCCGTGTGCCACCGCCATCACTAACACCACCATCATCTCCACCGTCTCTCTCTCTCTCGTTATCTCTCTCCCCTTCTTTCTCTCTCTTCTCTCTCTCTCCATCTACCACCTCTCTCTTGCCCTCTCTCTCTCCCGCTCTCCCCCCCTCTCACAATCCGTCACCCCTCTCGCTCCCTCTCTCTCTCAGGCATCTCCCGCCACCGTGTCGCGCGCCGGCATGATCTATCTCAACGTGGAGGACCTCGGCTGGCGCCCCTTTGTCACGAGCTGGCTCGCGACCAAGAAGGACGATGTGCTCGTCGAGAAGCTCAACGGACACATCGACAAGTACATGGAGGCAGCGCTCGAGCACAAGCGCCACCACTGCAGGTGGGTTTTTGTTGTTGCTGTCGGTAGGGTTCAGGGTTTTTACACCCTTCAAGAAGCTTTAAGGTTGAGGGTTTGTCTAACCTGACAAGCACATCAACAAGTACATGGAGGCAGCGCTCCAGCACAAGCACCACCACTGCAAGTAAGTTTTTGTTGTTGTGGTTGTGGTTTTAGGGCTAAGGGTTTAAAGCTTTAGGATCAAGGGTTTTCTGGAAGGTTGTTGTGGGATGCAGGTGGGGGGGTGTTGTGTTTGTGCTGGGGGCAGGGAGGGTGCAGGGGGGAGGCCATCAGGTCAGTCCTAATGGGCCTTACCTGCCATACCTGCTACCTGCCATACCTGCTACCTGCTTCTGCAGTAGCCTTGCTGCCACCTTAACACGCACGTGCCAACGCGCCCCCATCCCCCACCCCTGCCCTCTGCCCCCTCTTTATGCCCACTGCACCACCCTTGCAAACCATTCTTGCCATCCACTTTGCAGGGAGCTCGTGGCCACCGACCGCCTCTCGTGCGTGCGCGCCTTCACGCGCCTCGTTGACGACACCTGCACCCAATGCGCCACCGCACCCAATACACCCACTTCACCCAATGCACCCACCCACACGTACCACCCAATGCACCCACCCACTCATACCACTGCACCATCCACTTTACAGGGAGCTTGTGGCCACCGACCGCCTCTCATGCGTGCGCGCCTTCACGCGCCTCTTTGACGCGCTCGCCGTCGAGGAGAACGGCGTGGCACCCAGCGAGGGCGAGCACTACGGCTCGCTCATCGAGATGTGGTTCCAGTTCTGCATCATCTGGGGCGTGGGAGGGCCGTTGGACGAGGACGGGCGAAAGAAGGCGCGTCTCAAACAACCTCGTCTAGTCAGTTAACAACCTCCCTAACAACCTCCCTGGCAACCTCCTTAGCTAGAGATGTGGTCCCAGTTCTGCATCATCTGGGGCGTGGGGGGGGCCGTTGGACGAGGACGGGCGAAAGAAGGTGCGTCGGGCAACCTAGGCCTCCAGCAATCCCCCTAACAACCTCCCTGACAACCTTATACAACCTCCTCCCCAGGCAGTCGAACCGCGCCAGGAGGTGCGTCGAGCAACCTCCTCGAGCAACCTCCCTACTTATAACCTCCCTAAAACCCGTTTTCTAACCTCCCAACGCCCGTTTTCTCAAGCAGCAAAACCTTGCGATGGCTGTCGCCGCTTCCTCCTCAACCCTGAATCTGCACTGGTGGTCACCTTCCAGCTTCCATGCTGCTCACCACCACCACCCTCCTCACCCACCCACCCACCCACCCACCCACTCTGAAGTCAAAGCTGTTGGCCTAGTTTGACTGTGGTGCCAGTGACCCTCCAACTTCCGATGCAAACCACCACTCCTATCAACCCTCCCGTGCCCTCCAGTTCGACGCCTTCATGCGCGAGATGGACACGCGCTACCCCGCGTCTGAGACCGTGTTTGAGTACTTCATCGACCACAAGGAGCGCGCGTGGAAGCCGTGGGAGGGCAAGCTGAGCGCGGCGTACAAGCCACCTGCAGAGCTGCCCTTCTTCAAGGTGGGGCAGGGTTTAGGATTAAGGGTTGCATACGATTTTCACTGAATGAGGGGAGGTGCTTTGGAAGCGGTGGCGTGCACTGCAGAGGGTTTGTTACATTGGAATGGTGGAGGGCAAGCTGGGCGTGGCGTACCATCCGGCGGAGCTGCCGTTCTTCAAGGTGCTGGCCCTTTTCCGCTGTTGTATAGGAATTGCACTGGATGGAGAAGGGGAAGGGATCTCCTTCCAATGGTGGAGCGGGGGGATTTGTGCGTCTGTGCGTCTGTGCGTCTGTAGACACGTGCGTGCCGCTGCTGGCTGGCACACTGCCCTGCCCGTGCCCGCTCTTCTTCCCGCTCCTCCCCCCCCCAATGCACCCGCTCATCTCCCCCACCCCCACCAATGCACACCCGCTCTCTCCCCCTTCCCCATCAACGCACCCCCCCGCTCCCCTCCCCCACCATCCGAACATCAGATCATGGTCCCCACCGTAGACACCGTGCGCACCAAGTTTGTCGCGCAAGCGCTCGTCCGCGTGTTCCAGCACACGCTCATCGTCGGCAACGTCGGCGTCGGCAAGACGATGGTCGTGCAGTCGGTGCTCGAAAGCCTGCCCTCGGACCGCTCGTCCATGGTCATCAACTTCTCGGCGGCGACGTCGTCCAACAGCCTGCAGGTGGGTGCATGCACGCAACCACCTGCCTGCCTGTCGTAGTGCATAGCGTAGGTCATGAGCAATTTTCACGCCTCACGCTTCACACTCTCGACCCGATTGCGTTCCTTGCAACAGACGCCAGATCTTGTGAGTCTGTGCTTGTGGTCAAAGGCCCCTAATCCCAAGTTGTGCGCCCCTAATTGCTCACACTGCTTTTACCAACCAACTGCAGTCAGCTGCAAAAGCCGTTCCCCAACTGACTCATTCCCCCCCCCCTGGAATACCAAACCACACGCAGGACACCATCGAGGGCAAGCTCGAGAAGCGCACGAAAGGTTGGTGGTAATAAGGGGCGGAAGGGTAAAGTCGCGAACAGGGGTCGCGAAGGCATCGACTCGGAAAGTGTGCGGTGCGAAAGTCGGGTCGGGTCGGGCCCCGAGCCGCGGAATTCGGTCGCCCCGACAGGACATGTTCGCAGATTCTCCCTGGAGGACGTTATGGCGTTGGGGGTGCAGCGGGTGCCGGTCTAGGGCGACTTTTGTGGCGAAATGACCTAAAAAGGGCCTACTTTCAAAACAGGCCCAAGGCCGGGCTACCAACTGAAATCCGTCGCCGCCCTGCGAAAACATTAAACCAACATCCCAGGAATCAGTTTCCGTCAAAACCTTCTGCCCCATGGGGATCCTGCATTCGCGCCCCATGCAGTATCACGCGCGGCGTTCCATGCGCGGCCATGGCACATGGACACAAAGCATGAGGTGCATGTGTATTTCCAGCGCATCGTCGGAAAGCCCTGGAATGCAGCTTTTTAATGCACATCCCTCCTCCCAAATCCATCAGTGCGTTGTGGCCGATCCTGTGTGGGCAGTTTCCCAGGTCGCAGGAAGTCGCATGGGGGGGGGGGCACGGGGGGGGGTCCCGTGCGACTAGAGACCCCCTGTCAGCCCAGCAAACCAGCAAGTTCAAGTTGCCTGGCCACCCGCCTCTGAGCTTACACCGCCCTTCCTCCACCCACCCCCCAAACCAAAGGCGTCTTTGCCCCCGTCGGCGGAAAGAAGCTCGTCGCGTTCATCGACGACCTCAACATGCCGCAGAAGTCGGCGTTCGGGTTCCTGCCGCCGCTGGAGCTGCTCAAGCTCTGGGTGGACAACGGATTCTGGTGAGTAGGGAGGCTCACACCCTGCATATGCACGCACACACACTGAGCTGCCCAAACTCTGGGTAGGCAACGGTTGAGTGGGGGGGTGCGCGCACCGCTTGTGCTACAACTGCACATGCGCGCACGAACACTGAGCTGCTCAAGCTCTGGGTCGACAACGGAGTGTGGTGGGTCACTCTCCGGAGCCAGCCAAGTGGCAAGAATGCTTGGTCCCAGCGTGGGGCTGCGCTGCGTAGCAGGCATGTACAGGCTGCCTCCTCCCTCCCCTCATCCCTGCATGCAACCGAGCAACCAACCAATTTGGTTCATGAGCGTGAGCCGCATGCACTGGCAATGCCTGTACTACTAAGTACCAACCATACACACGCACACACACACACACGCACACACACGCACATACACACACACACGCACGCACGCACGCACGCAGGTACGGCCGCCAGCGCTGCGAGGTCTGTGGGCTGCCTTCCCCTCCCCCCAACTTCCACCCACCACACACACGCACACACACACGCACAGACACACACACACACACACACACACGTGTGCACACACACACACGCACGCACACACACGCACACACGCAGGTACGACCGCCAGCGCTGCGAGGTCAAGCACATCAAGGACATGCAGCTGCTCGCAGCGATGGCCCCGCCCGGCGGCGGCAAGAACGCGTTCTCGCAGCGCGTCGGCGCGTGCTTCGCGATGCTCAATGTGACGGCGCCCAACGACGCGCAGCTCAAGCGCATCTTTGGCACCATCCTCAACGCCAAGCTGTGCGAGTTTGACGACGAGATCCGGCCGATGGCGGAGCCCATCACGATGGCGACGATCGGGATCTACCGCATGGTCGCAAAGGAGCTGCTGCCGACGCCGTCCAAGTCGCACTACCTGTTCAACACGCGCGACCTCGCGAAGATCGTGCAGGGCATGATGCAGGTGCGCGCAACGCTCTTGTTCCATCCCCCACCCACCCTCCAAACTTAGAAAGTGCACGCCCGCAATGCCCGCCAACCAAGCAACCTCAGCCACGTGTGACCTGAGATCCTGCATACCCCGACCTCGCAAAGATTGTGCAGGGCATGATGCAGGTGCACGCAACGCTCGTGCCACCACCACCACCACGTGCACGCCCGCACTGCCCCGCACTGCCTGCCAACCAAGCAATCTCTGCCTTACCCCGCCATTGCCCCCCCCCCCCACACACACACACACGTGTTCCACCCACCCTACGTGCACGCCTGCACTGCCCGCCAGACAAGCGACCTCTGGTGACTCCTCCTCACCCCGCTTTTGCCGCCACTGCCACCACACACACACACGTGCACGTCCACACTGCCACCCTGCATCAGTGTTTCCATTAGCCAACCCGCGACCCGATAGAGTGCACTTTCGGGTTGAGATTGGCCGATTTGGGCTGGCGTGTCGGGTTGAGATTGCGCGAATTTCGACCCGAAAAGTGTGAAATTTGACATTTTCATATTTCTTTCGAAAGAAATCGCCTCCGTTGGGTTGAGGTTGGGGAGTCAGCTGTGAGGCCCGGGTGAAACCATCCTCAAGATCCTTAGCGGAACCACTGCCCTGCATGCCAACCAAGTGGCCTCGGCCAGGCGACCTCTGTCTTCATCCCTGTGTCCTTCACATGTTGCTCCCTCCCCTCAACACAAACACACACACACACACGCCCCGCTCCCCCTGCTGCACGTGCCACAACTCCCCCAGGCGACTCAGGCGTACTACAGCTCCAAGGACGATGTGCTCATGCTGTGGTGCCACGAGACGTGCCGCATCATCACACACACACACACTGCCCCCCCCCCCAGGCCACCAAGGCGTACTACAGCTCCAAGGACGACGTGCTCATGCTGTGGTGCCACAAGACGTGCCGCATCATCACACACACACGCACACGCACACTCCCCCCCCCCCCCAGGCGACCAAGGCGTACTACAGCTCCAAGGACGACGTGCTCATGCTGTGGTGCCACGAGACGTGCCGCATCATCGCCGACCGCATGTGGGACCACAGCGACAAGGAGTGGCTGCGCAAGCAGCTCGACGAGAAGCTCTCCATGTATTTCTCGCAGTCGTACGCGTCGCTGTTTGAGGCGTTTGAGGGCCAGATGCCGCCGTTTGTGTCGTTCATGCGTGAGGCGGTGGACCCTGCCGCGCCTGCGTACGAGCCCGTGCGCAACATGGTGGCGCTCAAGGTCAGTCTGAAGGGCCCTGTGCTAGCGCGAGTGACTCACGCGCCTCGCCGCTCCTCACCGGCCCCTCCGCCTTGCCCGTGTGCCTTAACCCATACCCCACAACCCTTCCCGCCCCTCTGAACCCTGGCCCGCCCACCCCCTCCCCACCACAGGACATGCTGACCGAAAAGCTCGAGGACTATGCGCTCGAGCCCGGCAACTCGGCGATGGACCTCGTGCTTTTCCGCGACGCGCTCCACCACATCTGCCGGGTGCACCGCATCCTGATGCAGCCACGCGGGAACGCGCTGCTGGTCGGGGTCGGCGGCTCGGGCCGCAAGTCGCTCTCGCGGCTCGCGGCGTTCGTCGCCGAGCTCAAGTGCTTCACGATTGAGATCACCAAGAACTACCGCCTGAACGAGTTCCGCGAGGACCTCAAGGGCCTGTACCGCCAGGCCGGCTGCGCGGCCAAGCCGACTGTGTTCCTGTTTGACGAGACGCAAATCGTGACTGAGACATTCCTCGAGGACGTCAACAACATGCTGTCGAGTGGGGAGGTGCCCAACCTGTTCCCCAAGGACGAGATGGGCCCGCTGCTCGACGAGGTCCGCGTCGCCGCCAAGGCCGCCGGCGCGGGCGAGACGCCCGACCAGCTCTACTCCTTCTTCCTCGAGCGCGTGCGCACCAACTTGCACGTGATCCTGTGCATGTCGCCCGTCGGGGAGAGCTTCCGCGAGCGCTGCCGCATGTTCCCCGGCCTCGTCAACTGCACGACGATCGACTGGTTCACTGAGTGGCCGTCCGACGCGCTGTTCGAGGTCGCTTCCAAGCAGCTCGCGAACGAGGACCTCGGGACGGAGGAGATCAAGACTGCGATCTGCAAGGTCTTTGTCACCGCGCACCAGTCGGTCGAGGAAACCTCCAAGCTCATGCTCGCGCAGCTGTCGCGCCGCAACTACGTCACGCCGACCAACTACCTCGAGACCGTGCGCGGGTACCGCTCGCTGCTCACGGAGAAGCGGCGCGAGCTGGGCGACAAGGCCGAGAAGCTCAAGGGCGGGCTGGAAAAGCTCGATGAGACGACGGTGCAGGTGTCGGAGATGAAGAAGGTGGCAGAGGCAAAGAAGATTGTGGTCGCGCAGTCCAAGATCGACTGCGAGGAGCTGCTGGTCGAGATCGTCCAGGACAAGCGCGTGGCTGACGAGCAGGAGAAGCAGGTCACCGCCGAGGCGAGCAAGATCAGCAAGGAGGCTGAGGAGGCAAATGCGATCGCGACGCAGGTGCAGATAGACCTGGACAAGGCGATGCCGGCGCTGCAGGCTGCCGAGGATGCGCTCAACGTGCTGACCAAGAAGGACTTTGCGGAGCTCAAGGCGTATGCAAAGCCGCCGGCGCTCGTGGAGCTCACGCTGTGCGCGGTGCAGACCGTGCTCAAGCGCACGCCCACGTGGGACGACGCCAAGAAGTCGCTCAGCGACGCCAACTTCATGCAGAAGCTGCTCGAGTTCGACAAGGACGGCCTCGTCGATGCGCTGCTCAAGAAGATCGCCAAGTTCACGGTCAACCCCGACTTCACGCCGGACGCGATTGGCAAAGTCTCGGGCGCCGCCAGGGGCCTCTGCCTGTGGGTGCGCGCGATGGAGACGTACGGCCATGTGGCCAAGGAGGTCGGGCCGAAGCGCGCCAAGCTCAAGGCCGCGCAGGACTCGCTGGCGAAGAAGCAGGCGGCACTCAAGGCGGCGCAGGACCAGCTCGCAGAGGTCCTCGCGAAGGTGCAGGCGCTCAAGGACAAGTACGACAGCTCCATGGCCAAGAAGTCTGCCCTCGAGTCCGAGCTCTCAGACCTGGAGGGCAAGCTCGAGCGCGCGGAGAAACTGGTGTCTGGTCTCGCGGGCGAGCGCACGCGCTGGATGATGTCCATCACCGACCTCGAGGCGCGGCTGCGCCAGCTGCCCGGCGACGTCGTGGTTGCGTCTGCGTTCATGTCGTACGCTGGTCCGTTCCCATCAGAGTACCGCGACGCGCTCGTCAAGGACACGTGGCTGCCGCAGGTGCGCGTGTGGGCGTGTGTGCTGTTGGGACTTGAACACGCTGCTGCTGCTGTTGGGACGTGATCACAATGCTGCTGCCATGCTCCGACGCAACCAGTCCCCTCTCATCGCCACTGACCCTCTCATGCCCATGCGTGACTCACGGCCCCGCCCGCCCTCCCAACTACAGGTCAAGGCGCTCAACATCCCTGCGTCCGAGCTCTTTGACTTTGCGTTCTTCCTGGCCGACCCCAAGAACGTGCGCGACTGGAACATCCAGGGCCTGCCCAGCGACAGCTTCAGCACAGAGAACGGCGTGATGGTCACGCGCGGCCGCCGCTGGCCGCTCATGATCGACCCGCAGGGCCAGGTGGGTAGCAGGGGTGTCGCTGCTGGGGCGCTCGCTCACTCGCTCCGACCCTGACCCTGGTCCAAGACCTGTGGGAAATGGAACACGCACATCAGCTCTACCCTACTCGCTCCCCGTGCCCTTCACCCCTTACAACAACCCTCCCTCCCCAACAGGCCAACAAGTGGGTGCGCAACATGGAGAGCAAGAATGGGCTCAAGGTGCTCAACCTGCAGATGAGCGACATGGCGCGGCAGATCGAGAACGCAATCATGTTTGGCAACCCGGTGCTGCTGCAGGTGGGCATGCCAGCCTAAATGCCAGCGCCATAGCGTTCCTGTCTCCAAGGGCTTCCAGGCAGCCCGGTCGCGGTGGAATCCACGCATTCTTGAGGATCCCCTGCGGTGGTTTGAACTCAAGAGTCCACGTCTGTGACGCCCACACCTGCACTATGGGTGCCGCCCCCGCACATGCTCATAACGCTCGCACGCATATACACATGCACATGCCAACAAGCCTGCACGCACCCATGCGCACACACAGGACGTGCTGGAGGAGATCGACCCCATCCTGGAGCCGGTCCTCGCCAAGTCGTTCATCAAGCGCGGCAACCAGACGCTCATCAAGCTGGGCGACAAGGAGGTCGACTACAACTTCGACTTCAAGCTCTACATCACCACCAAGCTCGCCAACCCGCACTTCACGCCCGAAATTAGCACCAAGGTGGGGTCACGGCGACCACATTTCTCGCTGTTGTAGCGTACAGGTTTTACAGGTTTCACATGCACGCGCCCAGAGGACCCCGGGGCGTGAGTTACGGCCTAGAATAGACGCCTAGGAGGGCACTACTAGGCAAGCCCGCAAGGTCGCGCAGCGCGCCAGCCCACCGGTTGTGGCGTGCAAACGGCAGTAGAGAGGAGTAGAGGGTGGGGCTCGACACACCCTGCACGCCCGTGTGGGTGTGTAGGGGCGAGAGCGCAGCGGGAGAGCAGATTGTGTGCTGGACTCGCCTGCCCAACACACACACACACACACGCACACACACGAACAGGATGCTGCTGCAAGTGCCCTTGCCGACAGCCTCCATCACCACACACACACACACATACACACACACACACACACGCGCGGACACACACACATGCACACACACACACGCACACATATACACATGCAGGTCGCTGCCGCAAGTGCCCTAGCTGGCAGCCCTCACCACCACCACACACACAAAAAACGCAGGACGCTGCCGAAAGTGCCCGCTCTGGCAGCGGCCCACCCACCCACCCACACCCACGCCCAACATGCACTCACCCGACACGCACCCCGCCACCCCCGACGCAGGTCACGATCGTCAACTTTGCGGTCAAGGAGCAGGGCCTCGAGGCCCAGCTGCTCAACACGGTCGTCAAGTGCGAGCGGCCAGACCTCGACCGCCAGAAGAACGACCTCGTGGTCAAGGTGGCGGCCGGCAAGCGCACGCAGGTGCGCGCAGCACATGAGATCTGGCTTGATCTGATCTGCTCTGATCTCTTGATCTGATGTGCTCTGATCTGCTCTGATCTCTTGATCTGATGTGCCCTGATGTGCTCTTTTGATGGCATGTGCTCTGATGTGATCTGATCTCTTTGGCCCTCGCATCATGGTAGCCACACTGTTCCCCTCCTCGGGAGAGGCCGAACACGCGAATCGGCTCGCTCCATGTACGCACGCATGCACGCATACATCCAACACTTGTTGTCTGCGCCATGTGTGCTTGTCCAGGCTGACCTCGAGGACCAGATCCTGTACCTGCTGTCGACTGCCACTGGCTCGCTCCTCGACAACATCGACCTCATCAACACGCTCGACCAGTCCAAGACGACGTGGGAGGAGGTCAACCAGATGCTTCAGGTCGGTCGGTGTGCTTGCCTTGTGTGATGATGATGGAGTTTACAGTCGTGTGTGACGCACCTACCGGCAGCGTATTCCACCTTGCTCGGCGTATAACGCCCGAGTGCTACAGACGGGTGGCTGGCTACTGGTGGTGGGGGGGTAGTGGGTCGGGGCTGGACCTAGACAGGGCACTTGGCCCCCAAATCTGAATCCTCCCCGTGTGCGTGTTTGTTTGTGCGTTGCCTGCATGTGCGTGCGTGCATGCGGTCGTTGGGAGCGTCAAAGCGCTCACCAGGCACTCATGCCATCAGTGTGGTCATCAGAGTGGCCATCAGAGCATGCCATCAGGGCATGCCATCAGAGCATGTCACAGGAGCGGCCATCAGAGTGGCACGACCTGACCTTGCATCACCTCTTGCACACGCCTGCACAGATCGCCGAGGAGACGGCGAAGAAGATCGAGGTCACGTCGCAACAGTACCGCCCGTGCTCCGTGCGCGCATCGGTGCTCTACTTCGTTCTCAACGACCTCTCCGGCATCGACCCCATGTACCAGTTCTCGCTCGATGCGTACAGCGACTTGTTCCTGCTCTCGATCAAGAACTCGCCCAAGAGCGACGTGCTGGCCGACCGCATCAAGGCGCTCAACGACTACCACACGTACGCGGTGTACAAGTACACGTCGCGCGGGTTGTTTGAGCGCCACAAGCTGCTGCTGTCGCTCCAGATCTGCGTGCGTATCCTGCAGACCGCCAACCAGGTCAACTCTGAGGAGTGGCAGTACTTCTTCAAGGGCGGGGCGGTGCTCGACCGCTCGTCGCAGCCGCCGAACCCCGCGCCGACGTGGATCAGCGAGGAGGCGTGGGACAACATCACGGAGCTCAACAACCTGCCCAACTTCAAGGGCGTCACGTCGAGCTTCAACGGCAGCCAGGGCGAGTGGGAGCGGTGGTACCGCCAGAACGAGCCCGAGTCGTCAGAGATGCCGTCCGAGTGGGAGTCCAAGTGCAACGAGCTGCAGCGCATGATCGTCGTGCGCTGCCTGCGCCCCGACAGAGTCATCTTCTCAGCCACCGCGTACGTCGCCAACGCGATGGGACGCAAGTTTGTCGAGCCGCCCGTGCTCGACCTCGGCGAGACGCACGCCGACTCCACGTCCATGTCGCCGCTCATCTTTGTGCTGTCCTCGGGCGTCGACCCGACCGACGCGCTGCGCAAGCTCGCGAACGAGAAGGGCATGGGGTCAAAGTTCCACACGGTCGCGCTTGGGCAGGTAGGAGATGGGAGAGAATATTGCATGCTGCTGGTTATAGCCTTTTCTTCCCCTCGGCGAGGCCAGCATGGGCGCGCTCTGCCTGGCAGGCCGTTTGGTTGCCTGGCCGTCTGCCTGCACAAGGACATCGCCCCCGACCGACACCACGCACGCACGCTGACCCATCGCACGTGCTGCACGCTCCCCCCTCCCACCACCCACAGGGCCAGGCACCTGTTGCGACGCGGCTCATCGAGGACGGCCTGCGCGAGGGCACGTGGGTGTTCCTCGCCAACTGCCACCTGATGACAAGCTGGCTGCCCAAGCTCGACAAGCTCATTGAGGCATTCGAGTCCAAGTCGCTGCACCCCGACTTCCGGCTGTGGCTCTCGTCGTCGCCCAACCCGCACTTCCCCATCGCGATCCTGCAGCGCTCGATCAAGATGACGACCGAGCCGCCAAAGGGCCTGCGCGCCAACCTGATGCGCATGTACAACACGGTCAGCGAGGAGTCGTACGCGCAGTGCAAGGCGGCGCCAAAGTACCAGAAGCTGCTCTTCTCGCTCACCTACTTCCACAGCGTGCTGCTCGAGCGCCGCAAGTTCCGCACGCTCGGCCTCAACATCCCGTACGACTTCAATGACACTGACTTTGGCGTCTCGGACGACCTGCTCAAGTCCTACCTGGACGCGTACGAAGCGACGCCGTGGGACGCGCTCAAGTACCTCATCGCAGAGGCCAACTACGGCGGGCGCGTGACGGACGAGCTCGACCGCCGCGTCCTCAACTCGTACCTCAACCGCTTCTACACCGAGGACGCGCTGGCGGTGCCCAACTACCCGCTGTCTCCGCTCCCCACGTACTACATCCCCGACAACGGGTCGCTCCAGTCGTTCCGCGACTACATCGTGACGCTGCCGACGACCGACCGGCCAGAGGCGTTTGGCCAGCACTCCAACGCGGAGATCTCGTACCTGATCGCCGACTCCAAGGTGCTGCTCGATTCGCTCACGTCGCTGCAGCCGCGCTCAGTCGCGACCGGCGGTGGCGGCATGAAGCGCGAGGACCTGGTCCTGGCGATTGCGGCCGACCTCATTGAGCAGGTCCCCACACCGTGGAACCTCGAGGCGGTCATGAAGGCCAAGGGAGACGACCTGTCCGCGCAGCACGTGGTGCTCTTCCAGGAGATTGAGCGCTACAACGTGCTGCTTGTGCGCGTGCGTTCGTCGTGCGTGGAGCTCGTCAAGGGCATCAAGGGCCTGGTCGTCATGTCAACCGACCTGGACGTCATCTTCGACGCGCTCTTCAACGCCAAGGTGCCCGCCACGTGGCTCAAGACGTACCCGTCGCTCAAGCCGCTGGGCGCGTGGACGCGCGACCTGCTCGCGCGCATCGAGCAGCTGCGCAACTGGGTCGACGACACCTACCCCAAGTTCTACTGGCTGGGCGGGTTCACGTACCCGACCGGCTTCCTGACCGCGGTGCTGCAGACGACCGCGCGCAAGAACTCGGTGCCGATCGACACGCTCTCGTTTGAGTACACGATCGTGAACCTCGACGAGCGCGAGATCCAGGGCCAGCCCAAGGAGGGCGTGTACGTCAAGGGCTGCTTCCTCGAGGGCGCCGGCTGGGACTTTGAGAACTCGTGCCTGTGCGAGCCCGAGCCGATGGAGCTCATCGTGCCGATGCCGATCCTGCACTTCAAGCCGGTCGAGAACAAGAAGCGCAACGCCAAGGGCATCTACAACTGCCCGATGTACATGTACCCCGTGCGCACGGGCTCACGCGAGCGCCCAAGCTTCATGATCTCAGTCGACCTGCGCGCGGGCGCGTCCGACCCCGACCACTGGATCATGCGCGGAACAGCGCTGCTGCTGGCGCTCGCGTCGTAGGAGTAGTGACGGGCGTTGCGCGGTCAGTAGTCGTAGTGACAGTGACAGTTTGCAGACAGTTTGACTCGCCATTGTACAGCAGTTACCACTTGGGGCCCAGGGCTCGCCTGCATAGGGCAGAAAATAATATGCAATGACAACGACCAATCCATGTGTGTTTCATGGGATGGCTTTTTGGTCGGGGCATTTCGTTTTCGTAGCGCAAGCACTGGTGTTACAGCTTCATGTTTACAAGCCTCTCGTAACAACAGTCCCCTGCAGCAGCCTCCCGCAGCAGCCTCACAAGTCTCACCGCCCCCTACAGCCTTCAGACAGCTCAGCTCTCACGCCCCCACACGCCCATTCGCTGCCGCTCACCGCCTCTGCCCATCAATCCGTGATGCGGCCTGGAAACGACCAGTGGCAAGTGCGTCCAGTATTGCCCAGTGCCCAGTGCGTCCAGTGATGCGTGCATGTTGGGGTTAGTGCGGGTGCTCAGCCTTGACAGGTCAATCAGCAGGCCACAGGATCCAAGGAAGTGGGAATTTGTCCCGACCCATAGAAGCTGGAGGAAGGTGGCGGCGTTGGCTTACACGAATTCTGGGAGCCGGTTATGTTGTTCAGATGCGTTGCGCCCACCTCCCCAAGCCCTAGCCAACTACCTCGCCTATGCCTGCTGGCGCTCAGGCGCAACACGCTGAGCAAAGTGAAGGGTGGGGCGCCGGCCGTGCAGCTGTGGTGCAGCTGTGTGCAGGTGGTGGGCTGTGCAGCTTCTCGTGGGGCCGTTGCAGGCAGTGCAGGTGGCAGTGGCGGCAGTCACCTCTTGGGCAAGCCGGAGCTGTGCGGCAGTCGGTCCAGACCCCCGGGAGTTCACGACAGAAGTAGAGCAGACGTGAAAGAGCACACGTATGTAAGCGCTGCCGACCTGCGCTGGGCCCCACCAACCCCAAGCGCGCATCTGCGACGCCGTCAAACACGAAACCCCAGAGGACGCTTTCTGGCGCATGCCCGCTGCCGATCTGCTGTGGCTCACTCTCGTGGATTCAGATCTCTGTCACGTTACAACAAACAAGGTTCTTCTTCAGTCCTGGGACATGCCCCTCTTTCATGATAAATAATATGTCCGGCGCCCTCTTCCAATACGAAAACACCCAACATACACGAGCTCACGTGTTAACGTCACTCCCTCAACGAGTTGTCAGCCTAATAACTCAGGCAAGCCGAAACACCGTCTGCACAACCGAAACATTGTCTGCACTGTTTTAATGTTTGAAAAACAATCTGTAAGACCGGGCCCCCGGCGCTATAGTGGTAGTAGTAGTCTAGTAACAGTGTCTGCGAAAGAGCATACGTCGTGTTGTTATCACCATCATCTAATGCTACCGTGCGCCCAGGTCACCGCTGCAGCTCAAACCACTGCCGCAGCAGCCCCGCGAGCGTGCGCGGCAGCGCACCCACGTCGCGCAGCAGCACGTAGTAGGGGAAGGGGAACGCGTCCAGGTACTTTGTGAACACAGGCTTGCCGCCGTGGAACGAGACCGTCTGCATGTCGAGCAGCGAGCCGCCGTTCGCAGCGCTGTCGAGCGCGAGGAACGCGAGGCACACGCCCGGGCGCGACGCGACCTCGCGCACCGCCGCCTTGAGCGACTCGCGCTCGTGGAAGCGCCCGTCAGCGAGGATGATGACGAGCTGCGAGAGGTCGGATGTGCCGGCGCCGATGCCGCCGGCGCCTGACGAGTGGCGCGCCGTGTCGAGAATGGAGCCGAGCCCGGCCATGAGCTGCGCGACGGGCGCGTCGGCGATCGTGGACTCGCCCTGGAAGCGCAGCGACGACGCGAGGCGCGGGCCGACCGCGTCGGAGAACGGTGCGTCGAGCGCCTGCAACGGCACGACGCCGTCGGCGCCGCCAAACTTGAGCACGCCGACCTGGCCGACCTCGAGCCGCGACATCGACTTGGTGATGAGCGCGAGCGCCTCGAGCGCGACACCCCCGCAGCCGTTCTCCGCCATGGAGCGCGAGTCGTCGACCGCGAGCACAATCTGGTAACGCCGCTTGTCCGGCCGCGCGCGCCTCATCCAGATCTTGTCCTTGCGGAAGTGCGACGCGATGTACGCGATGACCTTCTTCATGTTGATGCGCTTGCCCGTCTTGTAGTCGCCAGCCATCTTGGACGCGAGCGTGGGCTCGAGGATGAGCCGCAGCTGCTCAGTGAGCTCGCTCGACAGCCCGGCGGTGAGTGCCTCGCAGCGAGCCCACACCTCGGCACCGTACGCCGCGAGCGCCGCGCCGCCCTCGATCCCGTCCTCGGCCGCGGACGCAGCGGCCGCGCGCAGCTGCGCCTCTAACGCCGCGCGCGCCTCGGCAGCCTCTGCCTCATCCATCTCAATGTCGCGCTGAACCACCCCGCCCTCACCGTCGATCGCGAGCGTCGCGAGCGCCGCGTCGGCGCCGTCGGCCATGGCCGCGGCGGCGCGCGCAGCGTCCGCGATGGCGAGGTCGTCGAGCAGCGCGTCGTCCTCGTCGCGGTCGGCGCCGCCGGCGGCCAGCGAGTCGAGCAGTGCCTTGCGCCGCGCCTCCTCGGCCGCCACCGCATCGCCCTCCCCCTCTCCGCCGTCCCCCTCGCTCTCGGCGCCCTCCTCGTCCTTGCCCTGCTGCGTCGGCTTGGACGAACCGCCCCACTTGCGCGGCGCGACGCCCGCAACTGCGCCGGCCGCCTGCGCCTCGTCGGCCGTCTGGTCGTCACCACCAGCGTCAGCCATGGGCTCGTCCTCCTGCGGCTGCGCCGCCGCCGCGGCACCATCGTCACCGTCGGCGCCCGGCTCCTGCCCGCCCGGCTGCTCCTCATCATAACCGCGCGCGTTGAGCGAGTCCTTAGCCTGCTCCTCTGTCGCAGGCGCGAGCGCCTGCGTATGTTTGTGTGTGCCGGCCAAGGTTAGGGGCAGGTAGTCAGTGTGTCTGCATGCGTGTGTGGATGAGGCCGTGTGTGTGTCGTGTGCATGCGTGTGTGCGCCAGTCAAGGTGAAGGGGTAGGCTTCATGAGAGTGAGTGCCCAACAATTATAGTGTTCCTCATCACCGCTAAGCTAAGCAGCATATGAGTGCATGCAGTGCGGCGCGCGTGCATGCGCATGCCAGGCCCGACTGCTCAGTTTCGTTTGTTGTACTCATTCCTCTGTTTGTTTCGCAGAGAGTCGGTAGTCCAACATGTAAATAGGTTTGTGGTCCTCATCGCAGCTACGGGCTCCACATGCGCAGGGTGGCAGTGTGCCTGCGTGCCGTCCCTCCCGACATACGGCAGGTTACCCACGCACCTGCGTGTCGCCCGCGCGCGCGCCCTCGTCCGCATTCAGAAACTGGAGGCCGCCCGCGTCGGTTGGCGCACCGTCGTCAGCAGACGGGTCGTGCGCCGCATCGTCGCCTGGGGGTGTTGGGTGAGTGCACGTGTTGCTTAGGCGGGGGTTTGTGGAGAAGGAAGAAATTTGGGCGGGGCGGGCGCCGAGGGGTGCAGGTGGTTTTACTGGTCCCCGGAGAACCCCCCCAGAGGACCCGGGGGCGCCTAGACTACACGTATAGGGGGGGCTCTAGGGGAGCCCGCAGGGCCACGCAGCGCGCCAGCCTACCAGGGGGTGTAGGTGAGTGGCTGGCACGTGGCGCAGGTGCATGTGAGTGCAAATGTGTGTGATGCATCGTGTGTATCTGGCCCCGCCGCTGGCACGGCGTGCACGTGAAGCACGTGCGCCGGTTGGCGGCAGGAGGCAGTCAATCAGACACCGGTGACAAGCCCAGAGAGCGACTGAGGTTGCGCTGCACAGGGTAATAAACGGTGCCGTGGCAAGTGCGGAGCGTGGCATGGGCAGACAGGGGGAGGGAGAGAGAACGAGAGAGAGAGTGGGAGAGAAAGCGTGGTATGGGCAGACCGGGGGAGGGCGCAGGGCGTGCGGCGGTGGCTGGGCTGTGTCAAGGGTTGAAAAGTTGTTAGGGTGAAGGGTTTTTAGGGTTTAGGCCATGGCAGCGGCTCTGGCACCTCGTGGGCCACCGTAACATGCGTGCCACGTAACTGCACCTAAGGCCACTGTCACTGCACCCACCTGCGTCCTCCGCAGTCTCTGGCGCCTCATGGGCCACCGACAGGTCGGCCCTCCACTTCTCCAGCGCGTCGCCGAGCGAGCGCAGCGGGTTGGGCTCAGCCTTCTGCTGCTGGCGCTGCCGCCCGCGCTGCTGCTCGCCACCGCGCTCGCCTTGCGTGCCCTGCAGATAGTGAAAGTGTGTGATCATGAGTAAGTGTTTGCCCTATCATTTTGCCCTATCATGTCTGCCCTATCATCAGCCAGGTCCCTGTCGCGTGGCATGCGCGTGCGGTGCAGTGCGCGTGCGGTGTGATGCACGGTGCCGGCCGGCAGTATGTCAGACAGTACGAATACATTGTAGTTGATTGCCTCAGTGCGAGAAACTTCACTAACCACTCGGATTAGAATTAGGATTTTGGTTGCATCATTCACAGCAGACCAGCCGGCACATGCGCATGTGCATGCACAGACGTGCTTCCCCCCGGCATGTCTCTCGCCCACCAGCTGCCCACGATCTCTCCCACCCCCCCACCTGCAGCGGCGCCGGTGCGCCCCGGTCGTCCGCGCTCGAGAGCCCGGCCATGCCCTGGCGCGCTTGTGGCGCAGCGTCCGGCGCGTCGGTGCCCGCGTCGGCCGCGCCAGATGCCGCCGCGTCCTGCTCCTTCTCCTCCTCGCCGTCGGCCTGCTTCATGCCGGTCGCCGCGCCAGTAGACGCGGCAGCCGGCGCCGCCGCGCTCGCGACGCCACGCGGCCCCGCCTGCTGCGCCTCGTCGGCCACCTTCTCCTCCTCGCCCTGCACCGGCTTGGCGCCGTCCTCGCCCTCAGACGCCTCTGGCTCGTCCTCAGGCTGCTCCTGCGCCGCCTGCGCGTCGCCCGGCGGCCCGCCCTCATCCTTGCCCTCCTCGTCATGCTGATCCGGCGCGTCGCCGTCCTGCTGATCCGCGCGCGCGCCCGCCTGCTCATCTGGCAGGTCCCCCCCCCTGTCCGCTTCACCTTCCACGTCCATGGCGTCGTCGCCGCCAGGCGGAGGGTCCTCTGCGCCCTCGTCGACCTTGGGCTCCTCGCCCTCGGCCCCCTCTGGCGCGTCGGCCTTCTCGTCTGGCGGCCCCTCGCCCTCCTCGTTCTGCGTGCGCGGGCGTGCGTGCGAGTGTGAGCACAGGGGTAGCTGTGCATGCTTGCCATCTGTGCGGCCTCGAAAAATATATAGTTGGGGTGGCGTGGCAGGCGTGCGCCATGTGCGTGGTGCACATGATGGTGTGCTTTGGGCGCGGCGTGTGGGCTCAGAAACTGGCGATGCTGTGTTGTTTCGTCAGTGGTCTGTGCGACCGGACTCGGAAAGAGAGTTAAATCAATTACATCAATCATCAACGCCCACGTGTGGAGGCATGCCGTGTGCTTGGAAGTGCGGTGCAGGGGGCGAGCGAGCGGGAGGGACACACATGGCCTCAGCGATCTTGGTGATTGATTCGTCGTCATAGAGTAACTCGAGAGTAGCAAATATATTGGTCATCAGTGGCCGTGTGCGTTGCATGTGCGTGCAAGCATTGATGCAATGCACGCGCGCCGAGCTTCAGAGAGAAGATTAGGAATTAATTTCATAAGACACAAGTGCCCTCAATTGACACGCATGAATGATTGGAATATTCGTTTCATCACCAGCGAGGGGCGCGCGTGCATGCGCGAATGTGCACATGCATGCGCAGGTGCGTACATGTGCAATGCATGCGTGCACGATGCAGGCGCGATGTTGTGTCCTTGCGTTGCGCGAGTGCTCAGCCCAAACCATTTTCTCTTCAATCAACAGATCAGTAGCAGAACTGGACTGGCCAAAATCATCATAGCACTCGCGCGTGCGCGTGAGGGCATGCATGCACGCGAGGATAACAGGTCGCTGCGCTTGTGTGTGCGTGTGCAGGCATGTGCATGCAAGCGAGGATGCTCAGCCAAAACCATTTTCTCTTCAATCAACAGATCAGTAGCAGAACTGGACTGGCCAAAATCATCATCGCAGCTCGCTCGTGCGCGTGTGGGCATGCATGCAAGCGGGGGTGCTTGGCGCGGCTCAGCGAATTGTAGTCTAATTGTTTTAAATCACGGCGTCGCTCGACAATTGTTGTGTTCCTCATCGCCAAGCCAAGCGGAGCATATGAGTGCGTGCGATGCGGGATATGCGGCGCGCGTGCATGCGCCTGCGAGGCCCAACTGCTCAGTTTCGGTTGTTTGTACTCATTCCCCTGTTTGTTACGCAGAGAGTCGGTAGTCCAACATGTATATAGGTTTGTCGTCCTCATCGCAGCTTGGATGCGCGGCATGCTTGCACATGGATCGCGACATGTGTGCACATGCATGGATGCGCGGCGCGCTTGCATGCAAGCACAACAGGGCAAAACAAGCCCAAGTAAATACCACTTGCATATGCGCGTCAGGGATTTTCAGTACGTTTGGGGTGCTCATCACCACGGCTTTTAAAGGCACGCGGCTCCCCGAATTTGTTTTCCATCATTCGCGCACTCGAAGGTTTGATGATGGCAGTTGGATGATGATGGTGGATTTGGGTCAGTTCGATGTCGGCGTCTGTTCGTTCAACACCCCGCAGCTCAGCATGCGACAAGTGGGGTCGATTTGAAAAACAACAAACAGCTGCAAGCACCAACGCACCTGCTGCGGCGGCTCCTTGCCGTCGTCGTCGGCCCCGTCGAGGTTCATGTTGTCGGGCAGCGTGAGCTCGTCCTCGCGCTCCTCCGGCTTGGTGAAGTTCTTGTCCTCGTAGTTGTCGTCCATGTCCTCATTGACACCGCCACCCTCCTCGCCATCCTCACCGTCCTCGACCTGTGCGTGTGTGGTGTGTGCACGTGTGTTAGTGTGCGTGAGCGCGCGTGTTGGTGTGCGTGAGCGCGCGTGAGTGCACGTGTGCTTGCACCTGACTAAACTTTTGTTGCTGTGTGCTTGCATGCGTGCAAGCCGCGCATCCAGCATCCTTTTTGTATCATCGACACGCTCCCTTGGCCTCCACGCGACCCCATGCAACCATATCGGAGTGCCACCACGAGCTCTCTCCCACCTGCTCCTCCTCTGCCGCGCCCTCCTCTCCCTGCTTCTTGCCGTCCTCCTTCTTCTCTTCCTTCTCCTTCTTGGCCTCCTCCTGCTCAAGGGATTACATGTACGGTTCAGAGTTCAGCAGGAGTTTGTTGATGGGATCACCGTTGACTTCTGGCATGCAGAACTTCTGGCAGGCACGCATGCGGTCCCAGCGGGAGGGACGCGTGCGCATGGCGTGAGGCGATGGTGCAAGCGAGAGCGATGCAAGCGGATGGTGGTGCACAACATGCACACGATGGCCCTCAGATAGTGGTGCATGTAAATCTATTCAGTCATGACTGCAGGAGTATCCAGAGTTCGTGAATTGTTGTGTTACAATCGTCACTGGGCGGAAGGAAGTGAGGCGGCGCAGGAGAGTGGGCACGATGGTGCATGCATGGTGCGGTGGTGCATGGCCGATGCGTGCACAGAGGGAGTGAGCGTTCAGAGTGGTGCATGACATTTCACATCACAGGAATCAGAACAGGTCTGTGTGTTGTTCGTTGTATCATCAACACGCTCCCTTAGCCTCGGGCGACCCATGCGACCCCATGCAACCATCCACAACCACGGCGGCGTGCACAACGTGCAGGCACATGCGGTGTGAGCGCAAGCCGTGTACCCCTCACCCTACCCGACTTACACAAGTTACAAAACGGTTGTACCAGAGGGAGCGTTCAGAGTGGTGCATGACATTTCACATCACAGGAATCAGAACAGGTCTGTGTGTTGTTCGTTGTATCATCAACACGCGCCCTCGCCTCCAGCGGCCCATGCAACATGGAACTATGCCAGCGGTCATCACGTTCATGCAGGATGGCTGTTCAGGGTGCGCTCAAGTTGCAAGCTGTGCAACGGTCAGGGTTGTGATACCAGGGAGAGAGCGTTCAGAGTGGTGCATGACATTTCACATCACAGGAATCAGAACAGGTCTGTGTGTTGTTCATTGTATCATCAATACGCACCCTTGCCGCTGGCGGCCCATGCGATCCCATGCAACATGGGGGCGCGCAGGCACATGGTGGCTGTGCTCTCCTCGCACACGCACGCACATTCTCCCCCTCCTCGTACACACACAACCAAGCATTACATGAGCACGAGCCGCACCGGCAATGCCTGTACAAGCACCTCCAAACACACGCACCTTGCCCTTGTCCTTCTTGTTTTCCTTCTTCTCGTCCCCCTTCTCCTCCCCGCCCGCGCCATACTCCAGCTCGCTCTTGTCAGCAACCTGTAGCGTGGGGGGGTTGTGGGTGTTCGTGGGGTGGGTGTTCCGTGGGGTGTGGGGAAAAGGCGCTGAGTGTGTGCGTGTGTTGCGAGCATGTGTGTGGTGAAATGCACGTGATGTGCACGCGCGCGCCGAGCTTCAGAGAGAAGATTAGGAATTAATTTCATTAGACACAAGTGCCCTCAATTGACACGCATGAATGATTGGAATATTCATTTCATCACCAGCGACAGGTGTGCATGCATGGCAGTAAATGCATGTGTGAATACGTGTGCAGTGCAGTGCGTGCGAGAGCCGTCGCGATGGCATGTGCTGCGCGTGTGTGCTGTGCACGCTGCGAGTGCTCAGCCAAAACCATTCTCTTCAACCATTCAGGTCAGTAGCAGAACTGGACTGGCCAAAATCATCACAGCAGCTCGCGGCGCCCTCGCAGATTCCTGTGCCAAACCCAGACCCTAGGCACAAAGACCCAAGTCACAAATCCAAAACTCAACGACCACGAACAAAGCGTCAGATAGGGGCGAAATTGTGTCACCATAGCGCAGGTAGTAAGCCCGGCTCAGATGAACTATGCCTTAGTTTTGCGTAGTATCTTCATCCGCGTTTGTGCGCGTGCGCTTTTAAGAGTGCGAGCACGCGCTTTTGAGTGTGCATGTGTGTGTGAGGGTCTCAGAGGCGGTTCTCGTCCATAGAGGAACGATATATGCTTGTCTGTTGTTTTGTAATATCATGGACCGTGGGGCGTGCGCATGGACAGGGCAGCGCGCATGCGGCGGTATGGCATGCACGTGGCAAGGGTACTTGAACCGGGTGGGTGTGTACGCCGGGGGGGGGGTCTCAGAGGCGGTTCTCGTCCATAGAGGGGCGATATATGCTTGTCTGTTGTTTTGTAATATCATTGACCGTGGGTCGTACGCAATGAGCGGGGTCGCGGTGACATGGCATGCACGTGCGTGGCGCGACAGGGCAGTACTCCCGGCCGCAAAGGAAGCGTCAGATAGGGGCGAAATAGTGTCACCATAGCACGAGTAGTAAGCCCGGCTCAGATGAACTATGCCTTAGTTTTGCGTAGTATCTTCATCCGCGTCTGAGCGAGCGAGCGCGATTCAGAGCATGGTTGCGTGTGTCAACGGGGTCTCAGAGGCGGTTCTCGTCCATAGAGTGACGATATATGCTTGTCTGTTGTTTTGTAATGTCATCGACCGCTTGCATGGCGTGCGGATTCGTGCAGCGCAGGAGAAACGTGTTCAAATTCCAACCACGGCCGAACAAACGTCAGATAGGGGCGAAATTGTTTCACCATAGCGCGAGTAGTAAGCCTGGCTCAGATGAACTATGCCTTAGTTTTGCGTAGTATCATCATCCGTGTTCGCGCGAGCGTTGGTGAGCAAGCCCATGCAGGCATGGCGTGTGCATGCATGGCGTGTGCGTACGGCGGGTCTCAGAGGCGATTCTCGTCAACGATGTATAACGATAAGTGCTTGTGTTGTGTTGTAGCATCATCGACCGATACTGTGGGTCGTGCGAATGGGGTGTTGGGGGTCGCGGAGGCGCATGGGTCGCGGCGGCGCATGCACAGACATGTCAATGGGCGGGTGGCAAAGACCAAGGGTCGCGGCGCATGCACGCGTTTGGGGTCAGATCATCACGGGGTTGCGGGTTTCAGGATTTGGAGGTGTTCCGCTGTACAGTTTTTCACCGCACCTGCAGCGTGTTGTCGCGGTCCGTCTTGTCGTCCCCCTTTTCGTCCTTGACGTCGTCCTCGCCCCACATGCGCTCGTCAACCGCGTCCTGGTTCTCGCCCAGGTCCTCGCCCATCTGCTGATCGATGCGCTCGTCGTCGCCGGCCTCGTCCTCACTCGGCTCCTGTGCAGAGAGAGATGAGTGGTTGCTTGTGAGAGGGAATGCGAGTGTGCGTGTAAGAGAGTGTGCGCGCACGAGTTTGCAGGGTGTGCTCTGCGTCATTCACGAGTCACCCACGAGAGCCACGAGAGCGCCCTCCCAAGCGTAGAGAGACATTTCCTAGTTCCCCGCCACCAGTAGCCAGGCACCCGTCTGTAGTACTCGAGCGCTCTATACGCCGAGCAAGGTCGAATATGCTGCCTGTAGGTGCGCCACGCATGGCTGTAAAATCCACCCGCATCAGCAGCACGACCCACCTCGCCGTCGTCGCGCGGAGCGTCCATGTCCTCGAGCGACCCGTCAAAGTCGTCATCCATCTCGATGCCCTGCGTAATGATGATGATGGATATAACAGTCTGTGTGACACCAGTCATGATGTATAAGACTTGTGTCGGCTCTAGCGCCCGACACCTTAAACTCAGTTTCAGTGGGAAACTGCCTGGCTACCTGGAAGGGGCGAACCCCCACATGCGCGCACGCACTGGACCTAGACAGGGCACTGGGCCCCCAGATCCACCCTATACCACCCAGGTAGTGCCAGCAACGCATTGTTGGTGTGCGCCTGTGTTCTACTACTAGTGATACAAGCGAGGAAGAGAGCGCGTCAAGAGCAAGGGACCAACCAAAGGCGAGGGACCAAAAGCATGCTAGAGTGTGCATGCATGCGTGGGGCGAGCGAGCGGGAGGGACACGCGTGTGGCCTCAGCGATCTTGGTGATTGATTTGTCGTCACAGAGTAACTCGAGAGTAGCAAATATATTGGTCATCAGCGGCCGTGTGCGATGCGTGTGCGATGCGTGTGCGATGCGTGTGCGATGCATGTGTTGCAAGACAATGCACTGCATGCGTGTGCGCGCGCGCGCCGAGCTTCAGAGAGAAGATTAGGAATTAATTTCATAAGACAAGTGCCCTCAATTGACACGCATGAATGATTGGAATATTCGTTTCATCATCAGCGAGGGGCGCGCGCGCGTGTGCAGATGGGCGGGGCGTGCATGTATTGTGCTGCTGCGAGTGTCGCAACCCAATTAAGATGGCGCAGCCCTATATGTGGGCTGCGCACGTGCGTGGGACGCTTGTGATTTTAGGAGCATGCCATTTGATCTCTTGGCACGGGAATGGCCAGGAAATTGGTAAATGTCCTTTGTGTGAGCGTGTGCCCGAGCGGTTGAATCATCAACGGCGTTCACTTCAATTCGGAGGTTGTTAGATTCCTAGATTCAGAAACACGGACCAATTTAAACCTGGTAATAATCACGTTCGCCCGCTCGGCGCATGCAGCACAAGCATCACGGGCAGGCAGGCAGTGGAAGAGCAGTGCATGCAGCATGCGTGTGTGGAGAGAGAGGCTCAGTTATCCTGGCTTGCAGGGTGGCCCCTGTTGGAGGACCACTCATAAAGGGTTCGAATCAGATTCGTTCATTCGGGGAAAATTCTCGGCCTCTCAGCACAAGGGCTTGTACAGACATGATGAACAGACATGACAGAGGTATGTGGCGAGGGGCGCAGCAGCATTTGGCTCAGACGAAGAAATTCAACCTTTAGGGGTATCAGCATTGTTTTGCTCAGAAGCGCGGATAATTGTGTCATCAATGCCGGTGCTGCTGCATGCATCGTGATGGCTCCCTCCGACTTAAGGAGGGAGGTAGGAGGTCCTGGTCCCTGCTAACAAGACAGTACACAGCCCCCTCTTCTTCCTGCCCCCCCACCTGCGCCACCTCCCTTGCCCTAATCCCCGCCAACATCATCACCCACCCACCCACCTTGTCCTTCTCATCCTTGCCCCCCTTCTCGTCCTGCGCCTCCTCCTTCTTCTCCCTGTCCTTCTGCTCGGCGCCCAGCAGCTGGTCCTCGTCAACGAGCTGGTCGCTGATGTCCTTTGCATTGGTCGTGTTGCCTTCGCCCAGGCCGGTGCCACCAGCATCCTGAAAGGGGGATATGAGGGGAGGGCTTACGCAGGTCAGAAGGGGGATTTGAGGGGATGGCACACGCAGGTCAAAGGGGGAGATGAGGGGAGGGTTCACAGGCAGGGTGTGGCGGTGGTTCGCCTCCCCCTTTGTGGACGTTGTGAACCGGCCTGTGCGCAGACAAAGAGGGAGAGGGAGAGAGAGGGGGAGAGAGAGAGGGAGGGAGAGAGCAAGGGAGAGACGGGGAGAGAGGGAGAGAGCGAGGGAGAGAACGCAGATAAGTTCACAAAACTGGCAGACTGGGAGAGAAACCCTGGTTCCCTCGGTTGCTGTGCGGCCCTACTCCGGGGAATGCACATGCACATTGCGCAGCATCATTGGGCCATCGTGAATGCGAAGCAAAGCGGGGTCTGCGGGTCAGATTTTGCCAGCATGCATGCAGCAGAGTGTTAAGTGTGGTGTGTGTCAGGGGAGGTGGGGGCTTTGGCCAATCATCAGACAAATGCCTCGGTTGTTCAGCACATGCCGCAGTCCACCGCCAAAGCGGGGTCTGCGGGTCAGATTCGTCATCTACAAGTTTTCGTCATCAAGTGATCGCGCCACATGCATATATTGGGGGGGGGGGGGGGAGGCGAACGCGCGTGGCCATGGGTCACCCATGTGAGGTGCATGGGAGGTCGCGAGTGCACGTGTCGGCTCAGTCGTCGCTGCGTCGCAGATAGCTGCGCGGTGCAGGGCAGGAAGCCCCGCGGGTGATGCTCATCAGCGCCGGTGCGATCAGACATGGTCAGATGCGATCAAACATGGTGTGTCTATTGGGGTGTCTTTCGAGGGTGTCTTTCGATCTTCCATCTTTCGGGTGTTGCGCTCACCTTGAAGTCTCCCTTTCCGTCTCCGCCCTCCCCGCCCTCGCCCTCGGCGGTGATGCAGTACCCCTCTGCCACGAGCGTGCTCAGCACCGCGGTACAGATGTAGCCGAGCTTGCACGTCGCCTTGTGCGTCGAGACGGCGGGGAGCGCCCACTGCTGCAGGCAGCCGGCCACCTGCATGCAGAAGGAGGTAGAGTTGGATTAGGTGGTGTTCAGGAAGGCACGAGACAGTGGGGAGCGGCCACTGCTGCAGGCAGCCAGCCACCTGGGTGGTAAGGTAGGCAGAGCTGGGGTGAGCTGCAGTTGAGGGCACCGCAGCTGGTGCGCCGAGGGGCCTAGGTAGAAGGGACTCATGGGCATCGCATGGCGTGCAGGGAGCAAGTTTGAATCGTGGCTCAGAAGGATCCATTGGTTTTGAGTGCCTCATCGAGACGTGTCTCGCACACGAGTGTCCCACAAAGGGGAAATCGTCATTGCCAGTCAGCTCAGCAGGCGGCAACACGCAAGGGTCGGCGGGAGGGTGGGGCAACACAAATATGTGATGAGTGCAGCCCCTTGAAGACCCACCAGTCGCAGACCAGGAGCGAGCGCCGCGATGCGCGCCGCCAGCGACTGCGCCGCGCTGCCGCCGCCGGCCGCGCCCAGGTGGCGCAGCACGTCGGCCGCGCGCGCCGCGACCTCGGACGCGCGCCGCAGCCCGGCACCGCGCTCCCAGTTGGCCATCCACGCGGGCAGCGTGCCCACCTCGTGGGCGCCGGCCGCGGCGGCAGAGACAGCTGCCGCGCTGCCGGCCGCGTGCTTGGCCGCGAGCGACTCGGCGGAGTCGAGCGGAGGCTGCGCCGCGGCCGAGAGGCCCTGCGCCCATAGCAGCATCGCCTTGACGGACGCCTCCAGGCTGGCCTCGGCAGACGCGGCAGCTTCAGCCTCTGCAGCCGCGCCGCTGCCGTTGGCTGCACCGACGACTGGCGCGGCCACAGCAGCGGTGGCCGACGCAGCGTCGAACGCGCGCGCCTCGTCCGCTGCAGCCGCGAGCTCCGACACGAGGCGCTCGAGCCCAGGGGGCACGACGCTGCTATCAGGGGCGCCGCTGGGCTGGGCACCGCCGCGCACGCCAGCAGACGCAGCGGGGCCCGCGGCCAGCGCGAGCAGCGCGGCCGCGTCGGCGTGCAGCCGCAGCAGCGTGGCGTAGTTTGCCGCGACCACCTTCTGCGCAGCTACCGTCACCCACACGCAGCTGTCGCCGTCGCCCACGCTGCCGTCGCCAGCGGAAGGTGGCGCCGGAACGGCGCCGTCGACGGGCGCTGCCGCCGGGAGCGTGCACTCTGCCGCCACAGCCTCGAGAGCCTGCTTGGCGCCGCGCAGCGCGGCGGCAGCCTGGTGCGCCACGCCGGCAGCGCGCGCGACGGCGGGCGCTGCTGATGGGACCGCGGCCACGTCGCGCACGCCGGCCTGCGTTTGGTGGAGGGTGGGCGCGGGAAGGTGAGTGTGTGTGTGTGTGGGGGGGGGGGGGGGGGGGGAAGATGCTTGGTTATGTGGTTGAATTGGATGTTTTGGTAGGCACCGCGGCCACAGACAAGAGAGAGTGGGCGACGGTGGATGTTGGTCGGTGTTGGTCGAGGGCGGCAGGCAGAAGTTGTGGAGCGCAGCGATCATCAGACAAATGCCTCGGTTGTTCAGCACATGCCACAGTCCACCGCCAAAGCGGGGTCTGCGGGTCAGATTCGTCATCTAAAAGTTTTCGTCATCATATGATCTTGCCACCATGCACATATGGAATGGTGAGTGTTCCTCTGTCGGCTCAGTTGTCACACTGCGTCGCAGATAGCTGCGCGGTGCAGGGCAGGAAGCCCCGCGGGTGGTTGTCATCAACGCCGGTGAATGCAAACACACAGTGCAAGGGAGACGGGAAGGAGATGGCATGAATACGGCTCAGTCGTCACGCCGCGTCGCAGATAGCTGCGCGGTGCAGGGCAGGAAGCCCCGCTGGTGAATTGCATCATCGCCATTGCATGCAAGCAAGCACACAGTGGTAGGGAGAGGGGAGGGGAGACATGATGCGGCTCAGTTGTCACACTGCGTCACAGATAGCTGCGCGGTGCAGGGCAGGAAGCCCCGCTGGTGAATTGCATCTTTGCCGGTGCATGCAAACGCAGTTTGAGGGGGAAGAACATGACGGCAGCAGCGCCATGCAACAAGCCCTGCACGTAGATCCTAGCAAGCACACACACGAACCACAACATGTCCTCACCAGCAGCAGCGCCACGTCGCCCGCGACGAGCGTGCAGCGCTCGAGCCGCGCCTTCTGAGCGCGCAGCCACACTCGCGCGGCCGGCTGCGCCAGCGGCGGTGCGCCACCACCCGCCAAGACGACAGCGTCGTGGCTGGGCGCAGAGGTGGTTGCTGCAGCAGTGGCGGTTGCGGCCAGCTCGGCCATCCAGCTCGCGAGGCGCGCTAGCCGCGCGGCTGCGGCCGCCGCGCCCGCGAGCGCACGACGCTGGTTGCGCGCCAGGTAAAGCGTATGCTCGCAGAGGCGCGTGGCCGAGAGGGCCTCGCCTGGAGACACATCGCGGTGCGGGGCCTTGGCGCACGCCTGCGAGGGAAGAGGTGGGCGGGCGGGTGTAGGCATCAGGGCGTGCAATGTGTGTGTGGGACGCGATGAGTGTGGGCGCGCAAGCGACGCTGGACGTGGCGCCATGGCGTGCTGGAGCGAGCGAGCGCGTCGTTCAGATCCGAAAGATGTTGTGTGAATAGTCGTCACAAGTGGAATACCGACCAGAGTTTCCATCAGACTGTTGGGATCACTGTAGTAATGCATCACTACGACGCGCTCTCTCTCTTGCATTGTGCACAGTGGCATGCGCATGGCATATGAGCTCACCACATGCAATGTATGTTTTTGTTTACTTCACGGCATCACAGCATGCGATATGCGTGTGCATGCCATGCAGCGTTTTGGCTCAGACGAAGAAATTCAACCTTTTGGGGTATCAGCATTGTTTTGCTCAGAAGCGCGGATAATTGTATCATCAATGCCGGCGCTGCGGCGTGCAATGCTCGCATGCAATGCAGCGCATGTTGCCAGGCCATCACTCATAAATTATTGGTCTTCATTCTGTTAACTTCAGGCACCCGAAGGCGTCTCAGGACGAGGAATGTTTCTGAATCATCGTGACGGCCATGCGTGCAGCGAAAGCGCATGGCAAGTGCAAACAGGCGAGTGCAAACAGGCACAATGCAAGCAGTCGTCAGGCCCTGAGTGGTGCACACCGCAGCAATCACCACCCTGCCTGCAACCCACCTGCAGCTTCTGCAGCCGCGCGAGCGCGCGGAAGTAGTACACGTCAGCGCGGCCCCACAGCTCGCGTGCAGCGCCAAGCGCCTCGAGCGACGCGGGCGGCACGGCGCTGCCGCCGGCGCCCATCAGCAGCGGGACCATGTCAGGCGGCGCGTGCTTGAACCAGTCAGTCGCGGTGCGATCGCCTTTGGGGACGTCGGCGGCGCGGCGGCTGAGGCCGAGGGCGCCGAGGGCGTGGAGCAGGTCGGACAGAGCCTGTGTGCGTGCGTTGGGAGTGTGATGAGAGGGGGAAGTGCACTGCTGCAGTTGGTGGCTGAGCGTGTCGGGCAGGTCAGCGACACAGCCTGTGGTTTGGTTCGGGGGATCAAAGGGCACCAGGAGCGCATGGGAGGTTGAGACACACTGGCGGTTGAGGCGCATGGGCATGGGTAGTTGGGCCCAAGCGCCAGGAGCAGGTCGGACAGGGCCTGTCTGCGTAGGTGATGGGAGAGAGTGATGCGAGGGTGGTGCATGTGATGGCTTTGGCCGAGGGCATTAGCACGCATGTTCAAGACAGGTGGGTGATGCAAAGGGTTCCGCAGGGGTGCAGCAGAGGTGACCACGGGTTGGCTCAGTATGAGTAGGAGAGACGTGTTGTCATTCCTTCAATGATCAGACAGTTAACAGCCTTTCCTCTCCGCCAGCGCAGCATGCACACACAGCATGCACACATGCGAAGCATACACAGCCCTCCCTCTCCCCAAGTGTGTCGAAAGCCGTGGCCGACGCACCTTCTGCTTGCGCAGCCTCGCGCCCTTGGTGCCGTCTCCCCGCAGCTCCGACGCTCGCACTGCGGCCGACACCGCCAGCTCCTCCACCGCCTCCCATGCCACGAGCGGCGCCTCCTCCTCCTCCTCCTCGCCTGCCCCTGCCTCGGGGTCGTCCTCACCCATGATGGCGGGGGCGGCGGGCTTGGCCGGTGGCGGCGGCGCAGATGCGGCAGCGAGTGATGCAGACAGCACCTGTGGGGAGGGGAGGGAGCAGCAGCAGGGGAGGCAATGGTTGTCGGTTCAGGTGCAAGGATTTGTCAGATTGGGCGAGAGACCAATTGACAGACAAGTCAAAACCTTTGCCATTTTGCCCCGTCCTACTCCAACTCGGTGAGCCTTAGCAGAGCGGCTAAAGCAGAAATCAGAGGTGCAAGGGAGTGAGGTCTGCTGGGCCGACACCTCTCTCACAACACGCGGCTATTACCAATTCAGGCAGGCGGTAATAGCCAGTGCTACAAAAAAGCCTAGCTTTGTCAACCGGCCCCGAAACACACAGCCCCCCCTTAACACACCTTGGCGAGCTGGCGCGTGAGTTTGGGCAGTCGCGCCGCGTACGACGCGTCTGCCGCGCCTCCCTCTGCTGCCTGGGCGGCCGCCGGCGGGGCCGGGCCCAGCGCCAGGGCGCCGCTGACAAACGCGCCCCACGCAGAGAGGTTGGGCGCGCTGCCCGCGAGCGCCATGTCGGCGGCGCCGAGGCCGGTCACTTCCTCGACCTCGAGGCCGGCGATGGGCGCGGCGGTGGGATCCTCGGCGGAGGCCGCTGCCGCAGCGTGGGCCTGGAGGAGGGGGGAGGGGAGGGGCAGGATGAGGCGATGGCCGCGGACGAGGCAGCTGGGCAAGGGGCCGGTGGTGTCGTCGGTGAATGAGGCAGGGGTAGTGATTCGGCGTATTAGGCCTAATGAGCGTCGCCTTGAACAGATGTGGCCAGGACGGTGTTAGACTGGACCATCATGCCTGAGGGACGGCGGCTGATGTGGGCTCGTGAAAGACCACGCACCGGCATTGTGGGCCAGAGGAGGTGAGTGTGAGCCCATGCATCGAACCCCAGTAACCGCAAAAAACACACGAAAGTAGCCGCCGCACCTTGGCCGCCTTCGCAAGGTCCGCCGCCTCCTTTGCCACCTCTCGCGCGCGCTCCTTCTTGCTCAGCTTCTTTTTCCGCTCCAGCTCCGCCTCAGTCTGCTCGACAGGAACCGGCGGAGGAGCGGCCACGGGGACTGGCTCGGGCGCCACAGCGGCGGCAGCCTGTGAGGACACAAGGGGGAGGAGGGGGGGGGAAGGGGGTCGGCAGGAAGTTTGTGGCCATGGTGTTGCAGCCTAGCACAGCACAGACAATGCAGACCAGCCCCACACAACGCGGCAAAGGACGACGCAGCACGGTGCAACAGAGCACATCACAGACCCACGCAGCGCAGCACAGCACGGCACAGTTTTAGGGGTTTAGGGCACAGCCACGCCACGGCACAGCCACCCACCTTTGCCAGCTCCTGCACGCCCATCGACTTGAGCGCGCCAGCCATCACCGTCGCGACCGGCTCGCTGAGCGCCTCCTCCGCGCGACGGCGCAGCCTGTTGGTGAACGCAGAGGGAGGGGGGCAAGGGGCGGTCAGCTTATGGCCATGAACCATGCCCGCGAGTGGCTCTCTGTGCACCCCAGCTGAGGGGGGACAGATGGGAGGTCATAGTGTGGTCTGCGTGCAGCACACATACGATCCCCAAGGTTAACACCCGCGCGGCGTGGGATTGAGGGAGCTGCCTGGCGAGGCTAGCTACCATGCGATCCCAAAGGCACACAGCGCGCGCATGCAATGCCCCCCCCCCCCTGTAGCTCTAGCTCGCACCTGTGCAGGTAGCGCTGCGCCTTGTCGGCCGACGCCTTGAGCGCATAGTACCCGCGGTCCTCCCACTTGGCGAGCTGCACAAAGCCAGCGAGGTCCTTCTCGTGGGGCGACAGCCCTGACTCGAGCGCCTTGCGCACAGCGGGGGAGAACTGGCGGTAGTATCGGACCTGTGGGAGGGCGTGTGCGTGCGTGAGGCATGGAGGGAGGGATCTGGCGGAAGGCAGGGGTTGCAGTCGATCATGGGCGTCGCCTTGAACAGATGTGGCCAGGAGTGAGCTGGAGTGTTATGCGTGAGTGTGTCGGCGTGTTAGGCCTTATGAGCGTCGCCTTGAACAGATGTGGCCAGAATAGAGTGAGCTGGACCATCATGCCTTAGGGACGGCGGGTGATGTGGGCTCGTGAAAGACCACGCACCGGCAATGTCAACCAGGGGAGGTGAGTGTGAGCTCATGCGTGAGGACGCGCGTGCATGCAAGCGGGTGGTGTGTGAGCCTGTGCGCAGCAACGCGTGTGCGTGATACAGAGGCCCCCCCCCACCGTTTTGCCCAGCGTCGCGTGCGTGTGAGCCGCCAGTGCGCGCCTCCCCTTGCACCTAACTATCTATGGGAGCCAGCCAGAATGAACGCTTGCGCACGACCCACCGTGTTGCCCAACGCCGCGTGCGTGTGCGCCGCGAGGTCGCACGCCTCCCCAGGGGGGCTGCTCGCGAGGCGGAGGCCCACGTGCGCTCGGAAGGACGCGAGCATGCGCAGGCGCGCCTCGAATTCGCCGATCGTGCTCGTCTGCATGGGGAGAGTGGGTGGGAGGATGGGGTGTTGGGGACACTGGGTAAATTGGCATCGAGGGCTTGCAGCCCCTGGGAGCGAGCATGCGCATCAGGCGCCTTGAACTCGCCAAACGTGCTCGTCTACATGGGGAGGGTGAGGGTGAGGATGGGGTGTTGAGGACTGGGTAAATGCAGGTGAGTGTCGGTAGGTAGTAGGGATTGTGGTGTGCACGCGGTGCGGAGCTGGTGGCTCAGTCAGGAAGCAAAGCTGTGCTCAGCGAGCGTTGTGACGCGCTCTCAAACAAGAGGTGTCAGAATAGATTGTGCTAATCATCAACGCCACCAGGGCGCATGTGCATGCGCATGCAGATGCGGATGTCGTCGGGGTTAAAGGAACGCCCACGCCACGGTGTGGGGCGGGGAGTAACGAGATCCGCCTTTGCTTTTGGTTGGCATAAACTAATTGACACGCTGCTTGTGCTACGACCAGGAAACCCCGGACTCGGCAGTTAACGCGTGGCAATACTCTCGCAACCAGTGATGCATGTATGCATGCGTGCTTGTACATGCGCTTGCATGCTTGTACATGAATGCATACATGCATGAGCATATGCAACCATCAACAGGGGGCTTGTTCGGTGCATCAATCGCGCCCACACGCCCACCTGCACAAACGCCTCGATCGCAGACGCAACCGTGCGGTAGCGCCGCTCCCACTCGCCCAGCTCTGGCGCAGCGCCAGACCTGCCGGCACCGTCCGTGGCGTCCGCCTGGTCCTCATGCTTCCCGAGCACGAGCAGCCCGTAGAGGTGGAACCAGGAGCGGCGCGCGCCGCCCGAGTGCTTGCGCACAACCTGTAATAGCAAGGAAAAGGGAAGTCAGGTAAGGGCATTGGCACCACAAGGCAAGGGGTTGGAACCAGGAGCAGCGCGTGCAGCCTTGGCGCTTGCGTGTCTGGGTCTGATGTCCGTGGGCGCCTGTGTTCGCCAGATGGGCCAGATGAGCGATCTATCATGAGCATTGCATCGAACAGATGTGGCCAGGAAGAGTGAGCTGGACCATCACGTGCGACCAAGACAAGAGTGAGCTGGACCATCACGTGCGACCAAGACAAGAGTGAGCTGGACCATCATGCCTTAGTTATGACGGCGTGTTAGGCCTTATGAGCGTCGCCTTGAACAGATGTGGCCAGAATAGAGTGAGCTGGACCATCATGCCTTAGGGACGGCGGGTGATGTGGGCTCGTGAAAGACCACGCACCGGCAATGTTAACCAGAGGAGGTGAGTGTGAGCCCATGCGTGAGAACGCACATGCATGCATGCAGGTGGGTGCTTCATACGGTCAAATCTTTAGTATTTTGGACACCTATTTTGTTGTGGCGTGTTAGGCCAGATAAGCGTCGCCTTGAACAGATGTGGCCAGGACGGTGTTAGACTGGACCATCAGGCCTGAGGGATGGCGGCTGATGTGGGCTCGTGAAAGACCGCTCACGGGCATTGTAGGCCAGAGAAGGTGAGTGTGAGCCCATGCGCAGCAATGCGTGTACAATGCGAGCGCCTAGCGATTGATGCTTAGTGCCGTCCCTCGCCCATGAAGGGATGCGAGGGTCGACTACACCCACCACACACCGTCTTGAGCGTCGCGACCCACGAGGCAAGCTAGCTCTAGTCTAATCTTGTTCAGTTTCCAAGGGCAGAACTGATGCTGAGTTGACTTTGACTGAACCATTCCCAACAGCACACCCACCGTCTTGAGCGTCGCGACCCACGATGTCAGCTCCAGCTGGCGCCAGCGCGTCGCGACCGCACCGACGGCCTGCAGCTCGGGGCCCATAGTGACATACCTACGAGCACAAGGGGAGTAGCAAGCACGATTAAGTGACATGAACGAAGGCAAAACGGGCTGTAAACCCTAATACCGTAAGTGCATCCCTTAGCCGTGTAGCAGCTCAGGACCCTGTGCGACGTACGAGGCAGGCAGCAAAGGCACTTACAAGCAGCAAACACACACTAGTGTCCCATAACTGCGCGCGCGGGAGCAGCAGCTTTTATCTCACATCTCGCATTCTTGTACCCGCAGGCAGTGTGTGCCCTTGCTGTGATGCAGCCACTCACTTTGCTGCCGACTCCTCCCAGAGCTGCGCACGCGCGAGAAGCAACTCGAGCCCCGTCAGCGCTGTCTTCAGGGGGCTGGTGACCGGCAGGCCGAGGCAGCGCGTCGCAAGGGCAGAGAGCTGGAGCAGCGTGGGGTTGTCGGGGAACTCGGCGAGGAGCGTGCGCAGGCGCGCGTCGACCCCAGCGAGGGGGGCCTGCGGTGGGTGGACCGAGGGAGGGTGTGAGTATTATTGTGCTGGAGGAGTAGAAAGTGTGCTTACACAACCTGGAAACTGAGGCGTACAGGTGGGTGTGCGCGTGTGGCAGGTGCATGGCAGACGCATGGCAGATGCAAGGCTGATGGTCTTGAGTAATAGACACGCGGGTTGTGACGAATGTCGTGCCGCAATTGAGCTACCAATCAGGTTTGATTTCATGGCGCTCACCCAAGCTAAGCACAGTGATCTCGCATGGCAATATTACAACAAACCCATCGGGTCACGCCTGCCCGCGCGCACCCCCGAGGGGACACGTGCGAACAGTCACCGGCGGGGGCCTTTGCCAGGCTTGCATGGTGAGGATGGCTTGCATGCTGGTTATGTGATGGCTTGAATGCTGGGGGCTGTGCGAGCATGATGGGGGTGCACGCCCGCAGACCAGTTTGCCATGCAGCCCGCACACTGCGCACTTGCATGCAGCACCTCACCATGCCGCAACACCCGACCAAACCTGACCCACCTGCAGCAGCACAATCTCCTCCACGCACGGCCCGTTGATGTCAACGCCGTCGCCGCCGGGCGCGCCGAAGCCGCCGTCGAACCCGCAGTCGTCATCGTCGTCATCGAGCATCCAGCAGGATGCCGCAGCGGACGCTGAGGCAGCGGGCGCGCCCTGGGGTGGGGACGTTGGTGGATGAGTTGGTTTGAGTAGGTTAAGAGGAGCAGTTGTTTTAGGTTGTTGCAGGAGGTACTCGCAGTTGGAAGTTTCAGGACTGCAGTTGAGAGGTTGGTGGATGAGGTGGTTTGAGGATGCTGGAGAGGGAGGAGGCTGGCGTGGCTGAAGAGAAGTTGTTGCAGGAGGTCGTTGCATGAGGTTATCAGGCCATTGGAGGTTAAATGCAGGCTAGCGCCAGGGTTTCACCTCAGCAAACACCTCAGCAAACAGCAAACAGCAAACACCTCAGCAAAACACTGTTAGCAGCAGAGCAGACAGCAGCGAGACCCCACCGCACATCCACAGAGACCGGCCCCATCCGCGCACCTTCCGCCCGCGCGAGCCGCTGCCCTTCTTGGTGCTGCTCCCAGTGGCGGTGCCGGCCGCGGCGAGCGCACCCGTCGCGGCTGGCGCACGGTCGAGTGTCTGGTGCTCCAGCACGCAGCGCATCAGGTGGCCGGTCGCAGACGCGGCGTCGAGGCGCGACGGCAGCGCGCCGCCCGCCCACCCGAGCAGGCGCGCGCCGAGGTCGTACGACAGCCGGAACGCGCGCGTCGACGACTTGTCGCTGAGCCACGCGTCGCCAGAGCCTGCAGGGGAATGGGAGTGTGTGTGTCAAGTGAGTGAGCGTTGATGAGGTGTTGCGGCTGAGTGAAAACAGTGTCAGTGTGAGTGCGAAAATAGTGTGAGTGTGCCAAAACACAGCGCTTTTCAGTGCCCGCGCATGGCATGCGGTCGTGGCCCCACCTGCTGCCCCTCCCCGCGCGTTGAACGACAGCGCCGCGACTGACGAGCAGTGGCACGCGACGAGGTCCTCGAGGAGCTCGCCGTCGGTCAGCTGCTTGGTGGCTGCCGAGCGCGCCTGAGTCTCGGTCGCCTCCTCGGGCGGAGCTGCGGCATCAGAGTCCTTCCTGCAGGGGGTTCAGAGTGGAGATGATGGTCAGTTGCGTGGTGTGGTGGTGGTCAGTTAAGGGTTTTAGGTTTTAGGGTTTAGGGAAGGGGGCTGCCTTGAAGCCTGATTTTTGAAACAGGTGCGCAGGTGCGCTGTGCAGGATGCAGGGGTGCAGGATGGTGTGCAGGGGGGGCGGCGTGGGCTCAGAAACTGGCGATGCTGTTTTGTTTCGTCAGTGGTCCGTGCGACCGGACTCGGAAAGAGAGTTAAATCAATTACATCAATCATCAGCGCCCACATGGCATCGAGAATGCATGCGGTATGATGCTGAAGCACGGGGGTGATGGAACATAGATGGAGCTGGTGGCTCAGTCAGGAAGCAAAGCTGTGCTCAGCGAGCGTTGTGACGCGCTCTCAAACAAGAGGTGTCAGAATAGATTGTGCTAATCATCAACGCCACCAGGAGGTCGGTGCGCGGGCAGTGCACAATGCAGCGCGTGTTTGGATCGAGGGTTGATGATGCTGATGACAGGCGGCAGGCACGCACAGGCGGTAGGCACACACAAGAGAAGCCCAGAGGCAGCAGCAGCAGCAGAGCAGCAGGCAGGAAGCAGCACACGAGTCCACTAACTTGGGCAGCAGCAGGCAGCAGCACACTAGTCCACCAGATTGAGTAGCCGGTGCACAGTGCCGAGTGTTCTCAGGGCGAGACGGTTTGCTGCCGTATGTGTTGATTTCTATCACCGTGAAACTCACTCGCTGTTGAGCGGCTTGCCATCCGCGTCGACTGGATCCGGCGGCCCGCCCTCCCCACCCGCGCCGTCTGCTGGCACCAGGTCGGAAAACGCGGCCCACGGGTTGAGCGTCGAAGCGCTGTACGTCGCCTCGTCGTCGGCATCGGCGCCGAGGATCTGCATGGGGGGGGATGTTTGGGTTTGGGGTTCAAGGAAAGGGCTGCGACGGCGTGGGGGAGGGGGCCCTCAACAGGGCATGTGTGCCGCACAAGTGCCCATGCGCGCCTGCACATGCACGCTCGCACACGCTCCCATGCGCCCCCCGCATGCGTGACCCCACATGCGTACCTCGACGGTCTTGACCTTGGTCTTGTAGATCTCGGCCTCCTCGAACGCGCGCGCCTCCTCATACGCCTTGACCTGTGGGGTTGATGTGCATGGTGGGGAGGTGAGATGTGGGTGAGGCGATGGCACAAAAATAAGGACGGATGATGTGCGCGTGTGTCAGCTCGAGCAAAGGCTGCACCAAAGTGTGTTTTTGCGACACCCCAGATGACGCCGTCCACCCAACCCCCCCACTGCCCACTACGCCTACCTTTGTCCACGAGTCCCACAGCTGCGCCCACACGCCCTCCATGCGTCCGAGCAGAGCTGCGCCGCGCTCGCCATCTGCAGCGCACCTGCGATTCGGAGTAGGGGGTGCTTAGGTGGGCTCAGCAAGGGGGCCTCCATGCGACCCCGCGTGTATCTGCAGCGCAGCAGGGTCGACCTGTACGAGCACAGCAGGTTTCACGAGTGCTAGACCGATAGGGAGACCCACCCGCTGCCTCCGGCCGCAGACATCGTCGCGCGCGCGCCCGCGTGCAGCGCGATACGCAGCGCCTGCAGCCGCGCCGCGTACGCCGCGCCGTCGGCCAGCTTGGACAGCTGGTGCGGCTCCAGGTGGGCGGGCGCGGCCGCGAGCGCCGACGACGCGGCGAGCGCGCCAAACAAGCGCAGCGCCTGCTCGTCGCCGAGCGCTGTGGCGGGGAGCAGCAGCAGCGCCGCGGCCGCAGACTCGGCAGACCCCGGCGCCGCAGCGCTAGCGGCGAGAAGCTGGCCAGAAGGTGCTGCGAAGGCGCCGGGAAGGTGCGCGGCAGGCGGGAACGACAGCAGCGCCGCCGCCGCGGCCAGCGCGAGGTCCTGCTGTGCTGGCGGCAGCAGCAGTGAGCCGCCGGTACCAGAAGCAGAAGCGGACCCGCCTGCGCCCCCGAGGCCTGACGACATCGCAGCGGCAGCTGAGAGGAGGGAGAGACCGTGGCGCGCCTCCTGCGGGTGGGTGCGGGGTTGTGGTGTTAGTAAGGGCGGTGGTGAAGTGAGCGTGGGTGGTTGCAGACGGAGGGAGAGATATGAAGGAGAGACTGTAGAGCGCCTCCTGTGGGTGGGTGCGGGGTGGGCGTGGGCTTGTGTCAAGCCGAGATCATGTGTGGAGAGGTGCCGAGAGGTGCCGCGATGGTGCGCATGCGGAGGTACGCAACCAGCCCATGCACCCTGCGACATCACGGCGGCAGCCACAGCACAGCAGAGAGGTCGACACGCAGGCCAGCATAGGCGTCCGACTCATAAAACGTAAGATGGACCACGCACCTGCACAGCCAGCACCACTGGCTGCACGACATCCAGGTAGTGCTCGTACTGCGCGCGAACGCGCTCCGCCCACACGCCAGCGTTGGACGTCCAGATCGACGCCTCCTGGAGCGCGTCTGCGGCGCCATCTGCACCTAAGGGGGCATGGGTGTGAAGTGTGTGTGTTAAGAGTAAGTGCTGTTGGAGTGGGTAGTGTTATGAGTGCTGGTTGTGGTTGTAGACTCCAGAGCAGCAAGCGGCGCAGTGCCACCGCCCCCAGGCTGCCCACAAACGCAGTACAGAGAGAGAAAACGCAGTGCAGAGCCCTCAACCCACCTCCGCCCAGCGCGAGGCCCTCCAGAGCAGCGCACAGCGACAGCACCCGCTCCACCGCGCCGAGGCTGCCAGCAAACGCGGCAACGTCGTCGGCGAGCGGCCCGTAGCGGTCCACCGCTGGACGCGGCACGACCTTGCTGATCACCGCGCGCAGGGCCGACTCTGTTGCGGTGCGCTCGGTCGACAGGCGGGCCAGGTGGCCCGACTCGTCGTGGCCTCCAGGGAGGGCCTGCAGGGAGGGAGGTGGTGGTGGTGGTTGTGGTGACTGTGCTGGTGGTGGTGCGAGAGAGTGAACTGATTTGTATCAGACAATGACCGCGAGGGCATCATGATGCTGATGGCCAGGCGGTGGTGCAACGGTGTATGCAGGTCGCATGCATACATGGCGTGGTGTGCATGGGAGAGGCTCAGTTATCCTGGCTTGAAGGGAGGCCCCTGTTGGAGGACCACCCATAAAGGTTTCTAATCAGATTCGTTCATTCGGGGAAAATTCTCCTCACGGCCTCTGCAAATACGAGTGCTGACAGGCGAGCATGAGAAGTGCCTGAGCGGTTGTATCATTAACGGCGTTCACTTCAATTCGGAGGTTAATCATCACGTTCGCCCGCTCGGTTAATCATCACGTTAATCATCACGTTAATCATCACGTTCGCCCGCTCGGTTAATCGGAGGTTTATCATCACGTTCGCCCGCTCGGCGCATGCAGCATGCACAGGCGCGCGTATCATGGGTCGGCAGGCGGGCAGTGGTGCAGCGGTGCACATGCGGGTGCACAGCAGCGCGTGCTCGGCAACAAGCACGCGCACGCGCTGCTGTCGTGCTCGGCAACAAGCACGCCCACACTCGCACAACCACGCAGTCAAGCACACGCAACACACGCAACGCATGCAAATACGCAACGCACCTGCAGCGCCGAGCGCACGGCCGACTCCACATCCAGCACCTCGCCGATGTGCGCCTGCAGGCTGGATGCCTTGAGGCGGTACTTGCCTGCATGGTTTTGGGTTGTGGTTGCTCAGTATGGGTTCAGGGTGTGCCTGCAGGCAGGATGCCTTGAGCCAGTACTTGCCTGCGCATTTGGGGTGCAGTGTTTGGGGGGTGCGGGGCTGTCAATGTGCCTGCAGGCTATAGGCCTCTGGGCCGGTACTTGCCTGTGGTTCTGGGTTATGGTTGCTTTGTAGGGGATCAGGGTGAGTGCACACTGATGGCCGTGGGGCGGTAGTTGCCTGTGTGTTCCGTTAGGGGTGGCGTGGCGCGACGCAGAGCTGGTGGCTCAGTCAGGAAGCAAAGCTGTGCTCAGCGAGCGTTGTGACGCGCTCTCAAACAAGAGGTGTCAGAATAGATTGTGCTAATCATCAGCGCCACCAGGGGGTCGACTGCCGCGCGTGTGAAAGTGGTCGTGAAAGGTGCGAACGCACATGCAATGCGGCGCAATGAAGGGCGCATGTTTCCAGCATCGGCTCAGACGAAGAAATTCAACCTTTTGGGGTATCAGCATTGTTTTGCTCAGAAGCGCGGATAATTGTATCATCACCGCCGGTGCTGCGCTGTGCATCATACAGTATGCTGCATGCGCATGAGTGCGTGCATGCCCATGCCCGTGAAGGTGTAGCAGGCGACCAGGAGCGGTCGTGCCATTTTTGGGGGGAGTGCCATTGTTAGGGTCTTATTTAACCCCAGTAAAACCAGGAGCGATTGTGCCAACCCGAAACTCTGCCCACCTGCGGGGTCGATGCCGCGCGGCGGCGCAACCAGGTGCAGGCGCGCCGTCCCGAGCATGAGCCACACGCGGCCGTGGGTCGCGAGCACGCGGCGCACGCGTGCGCCGTCCCCGTACTGCGAGGAGTGGGCGGGTGAGGGCAAGGCGGGTGAGGGCAGGGCGGGTGAGGGCAGGGCGGGTGAGGGCAGGCGGGTGAGGGCAGGGCGGTGAGGGCAGGGTGGGAGGGCAGGAGGCAGGGCGGGTGAGGGCAGGGTAGGTGAGGCAGGGCGGGTGAGGGGAGGGCGGGTGAGGGCAGGGCGGGTTCGGGCGGGTGGTGGGTGAGGGCAGGTGGTGGGGGTGATACAGATCAAGCCCCAGACGAAGAGGGACCAGCAGAGTGCATTCAAGACGACGTCATGCATGCACCTGCTGCGCTAGCACCAACCTGAGGCGACCCAGGCGCTACACTAGGAAGCAATCAGCAGGAACCAGACCCAGACGCTACACTGTTAAACCAGCAGGAGCGCTACACTAGAAGCAACCAGGAGGAACGCTGCACTAGAAGCAACCAGCAGGACCCTGTAGCGACCCAGTTAAGAGTCAAGTGGCCCGCACCTGCTGCGAGTGCGACGGCGCCAGCGCCTCGAGCAGTGATGCCGCGCACGGCAGCAACAGCGACGGCGTCAGCTGCCGCAGGCCCGCGTGCGATGAGGACGACAGCGTGACGGACAGCAGGGCCAGCCAAGCTGAGCGCTCGGACTCGCTCGGCACCGACGGGGCCGATCCTGGATGAGCAGGGGTGTGGAGGGGTTGGTTGTGTGCACAGGGTACAAGGCGTGCTGGGGCGGTGGGGTGGCATGTGTGCGGCGAGGGAGGTGTGCGCCAGAGGACAGACAGGCATTGCTTCGGGTCGCAATCTGGGCAGGCACGTGGACACGAGTCGGAAACCTTCGTAAGTGGTAGGGTCCCCCCTAGAGGGAGTGCCGATCCCCGCTGGTGGTGAGGACGCATCTTGCACCTGACGCGAGCGCCAGCAGCTGCTGAGTCAGCGCGACCAGGTCGCCCTGGCGGCGCGCGTCGAGTGACTGCGCGTGCGCGAGCAGCAGCTGGCACAGCAGGGCCGCTTGCGCGCACGGTACGTGGGACTCGGCGCGCTCACCGCTGGCGCCAGGAGGTCCTGATGCACCGACACCGGGCTGTGCGGCCTGCGTCTGTGAGGGAGTGGGATGCATGCGTGTCAGACAGGTGTGCCAGGCAGGTGTCTTGCAGGTGTCATGTCACATGTCGATGTGCAGTGCGGGTGTGACTGGTTCCAATGGATTCAGCACAATACAGCAAACGCACCTGCAGGTGGCGCGCCGCGAGCCGCAGCTGCAGCAGCCGCAGCGGCTTGGTCTGAACTGTGCACCCAGCCCCGAGCAGCAGCGCCGCGGCCGCCTGGCTGCCTGCTGCAAGGTACATGCGCGTGGGCGCGGCCGTGAGCGCAGATGCGACGTGGCTCATGGCCAGCGCCAGGGGCGCGGCCGCTCCGCCAGCGGGCCCGCCTGCTGAGTCGCCGGGCGCCGCCCCGGCGGTCGCTGCGACAAAGATGCGCCGCGCCGACGCGCAGTCCCACACCGCGCCGTGCCACGACAGCCACATCTCATGGAGCGACGCGGCCAGCTGGCGCTCACGCACAGACGCCTGCCTGCCACCAGCTGCGCCAGCGCCGCCGCTGGCCCCTGTGCGGAGCACCTCCTCAAGCTCCCATGCGAGCTGCATGTGCGGGACGAAGTCGGCCGGCGAGCGGCCGCTGCCGGCGTGCAGCGCGGCAGCGACATGGCGCCGGGACGCCGTGAGGGCGGTGTCGAGGCTGTTGACGCGCTGCGCATGGCTGCCCGCGCCCGACAGCGTCGCCATGACGGCGAGCGTGGCGGACGAGAGGAGGCCGCGCTGCGAGTACAGGGTGTCGAGGTCCTGCGGGGGTGGGGGGAGAGGGAGAGGGGCGTGTTGAATGGCGGCGCAGCAGGGAGACAAAATGGCAGGGGCGCACAGGCGAGGTTTGCAGGCAAGATTTGCAGGCAGACGACGTGTGGAGGGCGAGAGAGCTTGCTTGCACCGGGAGCATGCGCGCACCACCTCTGCCACTCACCACGACAGCCATGAGGCTGGCCTGCAGCGTGCGGCACACCGGCGACACCATCAGGCCCGGCGGCAGCAGCGCGGCAGTCGAGGACACCTCGAGGAGCGAGGGCGATGCGCCGCCGCCGCCCGCGGGGCCAGCGGGACCACTCGTGCCGACAACGACGCCCGCCGCGTTCTGCTGCTGAGTCAGCTGGAGCAGCCAGGACGAGGCCTCGCCGCCTGCATGCAGAGAGCCGTGGGGGGCCATCAGAGGTCAGTGGGGTGTGCATGCGGGCTTGGGGGCTCAAAATGCATCGAGGGGCGCGCTCATCAGGGAGCGAATCAGAGATGGCGTGCGTGCGTGTGTTTGTTTGCGTGTGTGTGTTTGTGTGCGTGTGTTTACGTGCGTGTGTGTTTATGTGTGTGTTTGTGCGTGTGATTGATTTGTCGTCACAGAGTAACTCGAGAGTAGCAAATATATTGGTCATCAGCGGCCGTGTGCGATGCGTGTGCGATGCGTGTGCGATGCGTGTGCGATGCATGTGTTGCAAGACAATGCACTGCATGCGTGTGCGCGCGCGCGCCGAGCTTCAGAGAGAAGATTAGGAATTAATTTCATAAGACAAGTGCCCTCAATTGACACGCATGAATGATTGGAATATTCGTTTCATCATCAGCGAGGGGCGCGCGCGCGTGTGCAGATGGGCGGGGCGTGCATGTATTGTGCTGCTGCGAGTGTCGCAACCCAATTAAGATGGCGCAGCCCTATATGTGGGCTGCGCACGTGCGTGGGACGCTTGTGATTTTAGGAGCATGCCATTTGATCTCTTGGCACGGGAATGGCCAGGAAATTGGTAAATGTCCTTTGTGTGAGCGTGTGCCCGAGCGGTTGAATCATCAACGGCGTTCACTTCAATTCGGAGGTTGTTAGATTCCTAGATTCAGAAACACGGACCAATTTAAACCTGGTAATAATCACGTTCGCCCGCTCGGCGCATGCAGCACACGCATCACGGGCAGGCAGGCAGTGGAAGAGCAGTGCATGCAGCATGCGTGTGTGGAGAGAGAGGCTCAGTTATCCTGGCTTGCAGGGAGGCCCCTGTTGGAGGACCACCCATAAAGGGTTCGAATCAGATTCGTTCATTCGGGGAAAATTCTCCTCACGGCCTCTCAGCACAAGGGCTTGTACAGACATGATGAACAGACATGACAGAGGTATGTGGCGAGGGGCGCAGCAGCATTTGGCTCAGACGAAGAAATTCAACCTTTAGGGGTATCAGCATTGTTTTGCTCAGAAGCGCGGATAATTGTATCATCAACGCCGGTGCTGCTGCATGCAGAGGGAGCGAACGCGTGTGCTGTGTGCATGTTTGAACGCGAGCCATCATCCCACCACACACCCAGCCCTGCACCCAGCACGTCGCTCAAAGCACACACATGTGCTGCATGCATGCGTCTGCCACCCACCTGCGCAAGCAGCATCGCTCCCGTCAAACGCGCCAGGCGGCGCCTCCAGCAGCAGCTGTGTTGCAGAGTGCGCGGCAGCCTCACAGCGGCGCGTAACCTCCGCGACCAGCTGGGACGAGAGCTCCAGGCCCTGGCGGGAAGCGGCCGCACGCGCGTCGTTGACGGCCTGCTGAGACTGGGGTCCCTGCAGCAAGGAGAGCGGGTCAGGCGCGCAGACAGTGTCAACTGGGGCTGTGATTAGACAAAGGACAAACACTGTAAGGACAGCTGAGACAGCCAAAAACCGAAGTAGGCGGAGGGCAGTGGCGGAGAATGCAGCCACCGATTCACCGCGTATTGCTCCAACCAAGGAGTCGAGATCCGAGTGGAACAGCCATTACGCACAACGCACCTTCGATGCTGTCCCGTTTGACGCCTCTGCATCGAAGAGCGCCCCCAGGAGTGCTAGCCCCCGCGCAACCGAGCGCTTGAGGCCAGCGTCGGAGCGCAGCACGGCGAGAACGCCGGCACCGAGCAGCTCGCGCGACACGGACTGCGATTGCGAGGGGGAAACGGGCGGGGATTGGTTTGTATGTTGATCGGAGCAGTTACATCGGCTTTCCAGCAAAGACTACCTCTAGTCCTAGTACCACCGCCTAGTCCCAAGTCCAGTTCTGGCCCTAACAATTACTTGTGAGGGGCGGTAGCCACCAGCCGGCTGCCTGCCAACGTGTCCCAGAGCAAAAAGGAGAGCTATTGTGCGACGCCTCCAAAATGCTTCTAGGGGACAGGGGGTCAAGTGGCGCTTGCCAATCTACTTCCGCCGTGGTGGAGGGGCCGGCGCCTGAGGGGCAGCCGGACCGTACACCACGGCTCTCCACCCGACCCTATCCTGAGCACGCTCAAACGCCGTGTCCGGAAAAGGCTTCCAATCAGAACGAGTGCCGCTAGTTTCGCCTAGCTGCTGAATCAGTAGCTTAAGAAAATAGTGTCAAGGAGGCCTTGCTGCCGAGCTTTGCCACAAGGCTCTCAATTGGCTCAGTGTTGCACGCCTGCCGAATATAAGTTAATCTGTGCCGGTCGACCAGGCGCACACCCAGAATGCAACGAAGGCAGTTAGAGTGGGCAACCTCCTATCGAGTCAGTTGTGTTTAATAGGGGCCCATGTTTCGCAGCCGTACAGAAAGTGGCGTTGATTTGCATGCCAAAGCTAGAAGACACTTTGTCAAGGATTTTCAGCATAAGCGCCAACTGAGCTGGGTATGTTGATCATTCATGGATTATCATTCGTGGATGGATTGGATGGATTGGATGATTCATGGATGGAACCGGTTAAGCTAGCAAGTGAAATGTGGCGCCATGGTATGCATGAGCGAGAGAGCGTCGTTCAGATCCGAAAGATGTTGTGTGAATAGTCGTCACGAGTGGAATACCGACCAGAGTTTCAGACTGTTGGGATCACTGTAGTAATGCATCATTACGACTATCTCAAGTGCATGGTGCAAAGTTGCAGACGCATGGCATGCACACGACCAGGCCAAGAAACAGACGGTGGCGGACAAGCAACAGGCGCATAGCGTTACAATGAAAACGCGCACCTCGGTTGTCGGGCCAGCGCTCTCGAGCTCGCCCACGCGCGCCGCGCACTCGGACAGCATCCGTGGCAGCGGCACACCAGCCGACGCGACGTCGCGCAGCGCCGCAGTAACGCCCGCGGCAGCAGCATGGGACGCGGCCCCACCGACGGCGCCGCCGTGCGCGTCACCCATGGGCTCCTCGCCAGCACCTAGAGCGCGCGCCAGCCGGCGCAGCGCCAGCCCCGCGGCCAGGAGCGCGCGCGAGCGCGGGAGGGCGGGGCGGCCGGCGTGCGCCCACGCGAGCGGCTTGTCGGGCGCCGCGTCCAGGCCGAGCGACGCGCCGGTTGACGACGAAACGTGCGCGAGGCGCGCGGACGACGGAGGCGGGGTCGCGCACGCCGCGACCGCAGACGCGGCTCCGGCTTTGAGCACCAGGCGGAGCGACTTGTCGAGGCGGCGCCACGTCCAGGTCAGCGCTGACAGGTCGACTTTGGATTCGTCACCGCCCGGCTGCGCGTCTGCTGAAGCGGCGCTGGTGCGCGTGACTGGCCCGTTGATGACACCCCACAGCTCATTGCGCCAGCGCTGCATGCGCGCGAGCGCGCGCACCAGCCCCGCCTCAGCGTGCGCGCCCTCCTCCGCCTCGCTGCCAGCAGCGCCAGGATGCGTCACCGGCAGCGCCAGCGGCAGCGAGAGCAGCTCGCCCTCTGTGACAGCAATCACGTCAAGAAGGGGAGCGAGCCAGTCGATGACGGCGTGCTGAGCGGCCGTCTCAGCGCGCTCCATCGGGTGGGTGGAGCGCCAGTGACTGACCTGAGGCAGTTGGGGAGGTGAGCAAAGAGGGTGAGGGTGGTGACCATGCTATGCTGGCCATGCTGATGCTTGGCTGAAGGTTATGGTGGTGCCCATGATGCTTCTGTTGCGCCGCTGCATGTTGGATGGCCATGCTGTGCTCGCCATTATGATGCGCGCAGGCGGGTGCGCAGAGAGAGGTCGGACAACGGGGTTTTCTAGGCCCCTTTGCATCTCAATCACATTTTGTCAGTGCCCAGTGCGTTTCGTCACTCCTCTCTTGCACCGACGGTGGGCGGACAGACATGCACAGTGCGTGCAGTGAGAGTCTTCCGAGAGCAAGAGGGCAAGCGAGAGCATGCGCAAGAGTTAGAGAGCGTCGTTCAGATCCGAAAGATGTTGTGAATAGTCGTCACGAGTGGAATACCGACCAGAGTTTCCATCAGACTGTTGGGATCACTGTAGTACTGCATCATTACGACTCTCTCAAAGTGCAAAATGGCATGCACATGGCAAGCGCATGGTCACGCCCGCGCGCAAGCACGCACTGATGCGAGTGCACAACGGAGCCCACCTGATTGAGCAGGAAGAGGGTGCATGCGCGGTCGCATGCGCGGTTGCATGCGCAGTTGCATGCGCGGATGGCTCAAGTCTTCGCACCTGGTAGGGCGTCGCGCCCGACCCCGGCAGGCCCGGCGCGCCAGCACCGTCTTGCGCGCGCGCGCACAGCGCCAGGTGCTGCGCGCGCGCCTGTGCGCACAGAACGCGCTCGTGGAGCACCGCAGCGCGCGCCCACGCGTATGATGGGATTCGCGCCATGGAGGCGCCGTAGAGCTGGGAGTAGCGCAGGTCGAGCGGCTGTGTGGGGGAGGGGTGTTGGTGTGTGTGTGGTGGGAGTGGGTGTGTGGTGGTGGTGAGAGTGGGAGGTGGGAGTGGGTGTGGAGAGTGCGTGGCTGCATGGTAGTGAGAGAGGGGATGCCGTGACGCAGGTTACGAGCATTTAACAGGAACGGTGACGGTGTTGGTGAGCATGCGGTGCAGAGCTGGTGGCTCAGTCAGGAAGCAAAGCTGTGCTCAGCGAGCGTTGTGACGCGCTCTCAAACAAGAGGGGTCAGAATAGATTGTGCTAATCATCAACGCAACCAGGCATGCACAGTGGTCGGTGCGGATGCGGTATGCAGGGCGCGGTATGTTTTGCCAGCATCGGCTCAGACGAAGAAATTCAACCTTTTGGGGTATCAGCGTTGTTTTCCTCAGAAGCGCAGATAATTGTATCATCAACGCCGGTCAGTCCAACACACCGCTTCTGGGTTCTACTAGTCAGTCCAACACACCGTTCTACTAGTCAGTCCAACACACCGTTCTACTAGTCAGTCCAACACACCGCTTCTACGTTCTACTAGTGCGCTCGGGGGGGTGGCAACCCCCCGGGCGCGCTGCGATCCAGGTGTCGACGACGCGAGTCCGATGACCCTCTAGCGTAGAGCCAACCCAAGGAGGGCATACCGGCCCGGCATCACAGACGGCCAGCGGTGGCCAGCAGGAACGGTCGCTGGGAAAATCGGGCACGAATTCCCCGTGTCGTCTGGTGTGCGACAGGGGTGCGTCATTGCTCCTGTGTTGTTCAATGTTTTTATTGACCACATAGTGAAAAAGGTGCTAGACATGATGCCAGAGGGGGCTGGCGTGTCAGTCGTGACCCGAGCCGGCGGCTCTGTGTTGTCGTCGTCGGTTGAGCGCATAGTAATGCTGATGTAATGCTGATGTAATGCTGATGTCGGTTGAGCGCATAGTAATGCCGACGATTTATGTTTGTTCTCGCATGACCCAGCTCAGTTGGCGCTTATGCTGGAAATCCTTGACAAAGTGTCTTCTAGCTTTGGCATGCAAATCAATGCCGCCAAGACAGAAGTGATGATTTTGCCAGCAGATTTTGACGCGAATCTGCCCACCGTTTGCGCTGACTGGTGGTGAAAGTGAAGACCGTCTCCTGCAATTTAAGTTATCTGGGAAGTTGGATAACACCAGAAGTGGTGGTGTGGAAGAAGGGATCGGTGGTGCGTGTCGGTCGCAGCGCTGGGCGTGTTGCGTCTTTCGATAAGATTTTGGGCCAGCTACAAGCACTGCCAAGCTCCCACTCCACGAACCCTTAGCTAATCGGCGAGTGGCGTTGCACTTAAGCCACAGACACCAATTCGGCAGCCTCGTCACGCGACACTCCTAACGCATGCCACCATCTCTCTGACTACAACGCTCACCTGCGAGAACACAAGATGAGCGAGGCCCACACACTGCAAAAAGACAGACAAGCAAGCACGGCACCGACACCACAGACCACTGACCTCTAGCTTGCGCAGTGCACTTGCCCGAGCCACTCAGGCTCCATTGCCCCCATCCCCCCACCCACCCACACACACACAATCACAACCGAACTCCGCTTACCGTCACCGAGCATCCTGGGTGTTGCGGCACCGCTGGTACCGACGGACCCAAGATTACAACACTAACTTTTCGGGACACACAGCCGTAGCGACACTGAGCCCAATGTCGGAGACGATCCTTGGGGCGAACAAAGACGAACCAATGGCACTGGCTTAGTGCCATGACTGAGATACACGCCATGCCGCTTCTCGCTTCCTGTACGATATCAATCCCCTAGTACTAATTTTTTGACTGCCACAATGGATGTGGCTCGGGTCAGCAAGGCCAGCCTCCACCTACACACTGACACACACAACACAAGCACACACCACACACACACACACACACACACCGCACGGCTGCACCGAGCGCACACGTGCACACACACACACACACACACACGCACACACAACACACACAGAGAGAGAGAGATATCGTTACAGAGAACTCTGCACGGCAGACCTAGATAGGCTGTTTCTGGTCATCATTGAGGAGATTCCATTTGGAGGCGGGTGACCAACCGTGCGCCAACAAGAGGATGAATAACCTCATTCAAAAAGCAGTGGGGGAAAGGGGCAAATGCGGGTCACTGACGGCTGTGTTTGTCACTCCGCTTCGACTGAGTTTAAACTAGGTCTCGGCAGATTGACATCCACAGTTGTGGAAATCTCGCTAAGAGGATCCACTCGGGGGTGACTCGCTTGGACAAGAGGTCCATGAACTCGGGGTGCTTGGAGATGTCGCGTTTGAAGTTGGAAAAGTGGGTGTTTGCGAAGGAACGGAACTTGACGGAGTGGGCGAAAAAGTCGCCGGCGCTGAGCCGGTAGGATGTGATGGCGCCACCGGCATAGAGCGAAGTCATGTCCGGTCGGCGGTACGCGAAAAGGGCGGCAGTGGGGGGTATATGATGTCGGGAGGGAGTGGGGGGGGAGAAGGGACGGGCGGGTGTGTGGAGATGGAGGGGCGGGGGGACGGGGGAGGTGGGAGGCGGCGGATGAGGGAGCCGATGAACGTAGCACGGTGCTTGTTGATCGTGTCGATGGTGGGGAACGTACAGGGGGGGGGCATGCATCGTGGTGGTGGAGGTGTGCTCTGTGGTGTGAGGAGGGATGCCTTTGATGAGGCGGAGGAAACGGTTGTGGGTTACTTGAAGTCGGTGGGTGTGGGCCTTGTTCAACGTCCATGTCTGGCAGCCATACAGTAGGGCAGAGATCACAAAGGCGTTGTAGAGGTGGATCTTGGTAGTGGGGGAGATCGAGTTGGAGTTCCAGAACCGGGGAGTGAGACGGTTGAAGGCGTACCAGGCACTTCCGATCCGGCGTGAGAGGATGTCGGAATCAGACGTGTTGGGAGCGTCATCAGAAGGGGCGGCGGGGGAGGACAGAATACTTCCCAGGTATTTGAACTTGGAGGTGGAGTGGACCAGGTGGGGAGTAGATGAGGAGTTGGAGGGGATGGTGATAGGGGCGGAGGGGGCGGTGTGGGCAAAAGGGTGGCCGAGGGATTGTGCCACGGTTTTGTCGTAGTTGATCGCAAGGGCCAGGTCTGAACAGATGCGGTCGAGGAGGGTGAGCATGGTGCGGAGGTCTTCCTCGGAGGGGGCGAGCGGGGCGAGGTCGTCGGCGTAGAGAAGGAGGGGGAGGATGGTGGTCAAAATGTCCTTGCAAGAATCAGGGGTGTACAGTTTTCCGTCGATCATGTAGCCAATTTGAATGTCAGCGTTGGGGAGCTGGGCAATCAGGGACCGGACAACTGTGTCGATGTAGACATGGAAGAGGAGGGGGGAGAGGGGGCAGCCTTGCTTGACGCCAGCTTTGAGAGGGAAAGGGACGGAGTACGCACCGTTGACTCGGACTCTGGCAGTGGCACCAGAGTAGAGGCTTTCGATGCGTGTGAGGAGGGCAGGGTGCGCGCCGCGGTGGAGGAGGGTTTTCCAAAGCGCGGCGTGGTTGACACTGTCGAACGCCTTGGACAGGTCGACGTAAGCCACATGGAGGGGGAGGGGGAGGGGAGGGGGAGGGGGGGGGACCCCAAAAAAATCGGGGAGGGGGGGGGAGGGGGACGAACACACACACACACACACACACACACACACACACACACACGCACGCACCGATGCCAGCAGCTGCTCCATGTCCGGCCCCTCCATTGAACCCATCTGCTCAAGGTAGGCGTTGAACAGCTCTCGCAGCTCACGGACCTGTGTGTGTGTGTGTGTGTGTGTGTCGAAGAGGAGGTGGAAGGATGTGGCAAATGTGCTGAAGCAGTGTATTGCGAAGTTCTGCCACAAGCTTTTTGAGGTTGTGCGTGGAGCCAGGGAGCGGGGGCACGTCAGCTCCTCTCCGCCCACATTCCAACCAATCCAAACGAGCGAGAGCGAGAACGAGAGCAAGAGAGAGAGAGAGGCAGAGAGAGACGTTGAGCAAGGTCGAATACGATGCCGGTAGGTGCGTCACACACGACTGTAAAAAAACATCATCATATATATATAGAGAGAGAGAGACAAGAGAGAGAGAGACACGAGAGAGCGCCAGAGCGACACCCACCTCAGTCACCAAATCGCGAATGAGCTCCGCCTCAAAGTCGTCCGGCGTGCCAGACGTGTTGCACAGCATATCGCACAGCAGGTCGCTGTTGGTCTCGGCCTTGTCGATCAACTGGTGCACCTGGGGGGGGGGGGCATGGGGGAAACGTTTAGGAAATGGGAGGAGGACGGGCGGGGGGGGATGGAAAGAGGCAAGGAGGAGGGGCAGGAAGAGCGACCACAGCAGTCGCTGTTGAGTCTCGGCACCGTATCGATCAACTGGTGCACCTGCGGGGGGGGGGGGCGAAACATGGGAGCAACGGTTAAGAACGCAAAAGGGGAGGGGGGAAGGGAGAAGTGAGAAGCACAGCACAGGTTACTTGTTTGTCGCGGTGTTATGCTGAGGGTGCCGGTGGGCGTTTGGGGCGTTGGAGAGGGGGGGTGCGGGAGGGGGGTCAGGGTAGGTTGCCGGGGCTCAACGCTGCACCCACCCACCCACCGACCCACGTGCGTGCACACAATGCACAGCACACAGTACAATAACAGTACAATAACAGTACAACAGTACACCTGCACCCCACCCACACCGACCCACGTGCGAGCACACAACACACAGCGCACACGAAAGAGCACAACACACAGCACAAGGGTTGGCCCAACGCGTACATTTCAGGCTGAATTTATGCGTATATCCGTATAATACGTAGAAAACGTGAGTATAAAAAAACGCCATCTGCTCATACATGGGTCGCTGAGGGTGTGAGATACGCTGTTGGAAAGCTTTCTTTACAAGGAGCATCTTTGCTATCGGTCTCATCATCATGCGCACTGCGATTTTTCAGCAAATACCAAAACAGTAATGTGCGCTCGCGCGGCTGCTCGGGCGGCCGCGGCCCGGTCATAACTGACGCTCCTGTGCATGGATCGGAATCATTCAACTTGCATTGGAAAGCATGCAACAAGGGCTATTCAGATCACTGCTGGTATGCAGCAGTGCGCTGCAGCAGGGGGGGGGGGTATCATGAGCTCAGCGCACTCCTCCTCCCCCTCCTCCAGCATCCTCCTCCAGCATCTCGAGGGAGATCTCCTCCTCAAACTCGTCCCCGTCAGTGATGATCACCGTCTTGCTGTTGCCGCGGATGAACACGAGCATCTCGCCCTTGATCAGGCCCAGGCGCGTGCGGAACTTGGTGAAGATGTGCCCCCACACCGACCAGTTGCGCTCTCTCGCTGCGCTGGTCGCGTGCATGGACAGCAGGCGGTCGGCGCACAGAGCGAGCAGCGGGAAGCCGTTCTTCGTCCACAGCCCGCGGCGGCTGCAGGCGGGCGTGATGATGATCTTGATCTTCTTGCCGTCCACCTCCTCCCGCCTCGAGCTGCAAACCTTGTACAGGCTCTCGAACTTCTTTGGCAGCGGCTCCAGCTGCAGCGTAGCGAGCTCGAGGTGGAGCGCTTCGATCTGCTCCGGCTCGACAAACCGCTCGTAGTACGTCTCCACGCCCTCCAGGTCTCCCCGTCCCCGTCGTCCAGCCGGCAGCGGGCGGGGTCCAGCTGCCGCTCGCGTCCACGTCGAAGTAGAGCAGGTCGAGGTCGAACGCAGCGTACGCAGCGAGCGTACGCAGCGTACGCCGTAGTCGGGAGCCGAGGGGTCGTCCTTGTACTTGTCGACAAACGCCAGCACGTGGTTCTGGAGCGCCTGGAAGATGGCCGGCTTTTTTTTTTTTTTTGCCTCATATATTTTCTCGTTTTTGCATACGTATAACACGTATATACGTATATATACGTGTACGTATTATACGTATATATACGTATATACGTATTATACGCCCACAGCCAACCCTACACAGCACAGCAGAGGGAAGGAAGTCAAGACCAGGTCGCCGGAGCGGAACGCTGCACCCACCGCCCCACGCGTGTCCGCACAACACAGCACGCACACACAGCCGAGGGACAGGGGTCTGAACAGGTAACTGTTTCTCGACGCTGCACCCACCCACCCACCGACCCAAGCGTGTGTGCACACCACAACACGCACAAAGCAGCACAAAGCAGCACAACACCACACAGCACAGCAGACGGGGAAGGGGGACAGAGCAGGTCGCCGGTGCTCAACGCTGCACCCACATCCACCCACCGACCCAGCCGTGTGCACACAACACCGTATGCACAAAGCCACACACCACACAGCACAGCAGAGGGAAGGGGGGGGTCAGAACAGGTTGATGATTCTCGACGCTGCGCCCACCGCCCCACGCGTTTCCGCACAACACAGCATGCACACACTGCCGAGGGAAGGGGTATCCAACCACCGCCCCACGCGTGTCCGCACAACACAGCATGCACGCAGTGCCGAGGGACGGGGGTCTGAACATGTTGCTGTTTCTCGACGCTGCACCCCATGACCGACCAAACCAAGCACGTGCATACAAAATGACCCAAGCGCGTGCAATACTGTGTGCACGCAGAGAAGCCAAGACCCCACACGGACCTGTCGCGCGCCTGGCGCTCCCTCCATGTTTGCCGACCCTTGACCCCAACACCCCTGGAATTCAAACCCAAAGACAACACCAACCTCAGTGGCGAGTGACTGGCGCTCAAACCTGGCAAGAAAAGAAACAACAACCTGGACCCCCAAACCCTCAACATCACACACACACCGCAGTCCAAAGCTTAACCAAAGCCCTTCCCTCAACATAAGCACAAGCCTCACCAAAGCCTAAACCTCATAAGCCTAACCAAAGCCTAACCCTCAACATAAGCATAAACCTAACCAAAGCCTTACCACAGCCTCAACCCTTAAAATAACGCACCTCAGTGGCGAGTGACTGGCGCTCGATGCTTGCAATCGACGCATCGGGGCTTGGGTAGCCCTGTGTGTGGGGGGGGGGCGTGTGCGTGTGCGTGTGCGTGTGCGTGTGCGTGTGCGTGTGCGTGTGTGCATGCGCGTGTGCTTGTGCGTGTGTGAATGTGTGCGTGTGCGTGTGCGTGTGCGTGTGCGTGTGCGTGTGCGTGTGCGTGTGCGTTGTGCGTGTGCGTGTGCGTGTGCGTGTGCGTGTGCGTGTGCGTGTGCGTGTGCGTGTGCGTGTGCGTGTGCGTGTGCGTGTGCGTGTGTGCGTGCACGTGCGCGTGCGCGTGAAAAGTTTGAACCATCTCATTGCCAACCTGGGGTGTGTCCATCGGATAGCCTGGCGGGGGTCCGCCGTGTGGCGGCATTACAAAACACGAACAGGGCAATACAAACGTTGGGATGCATACGCATGGTGTTGAGGGTTGCCGGATCAGCCCTGGATTGGGGGTGATTGTCAAGTGGAAAATCCCGGTGGTGACCTAGGTAGATTGGCAAGCGCCACTTGACCCCCTATCCCCTGGAAGCAGTTAGGACCTATTTTGGAGGCGTCGCACAATAGCTCTCCTCTTTGCTCTGGGACTACACGTTGGCAGGCAGCCGGCTGGTGGCTACCGCCCCTCACAGGTTATTGTCAGGGCCAGAACTGGACTTGGGTCTAGGCGGTGGTACTAGGACTTGAGGTAGTCTTTGCTGGAAAGCCGATGTAACTGTAACTGACCTAGGTACAAACCTGGGGTGCTCCCATGGGGTAGCCTTGCGGGGGTCCACCGTGCGGCGGCAACACAAGACAAAAATAAGGCAATACAAGCGTTGGGATGCGTTCGCATGGCCTGCTTAGCCCCTGTGTCAGCCCTGGATTAGGGATGGTTGTCAAGTGGACAATTCCAGTGGGGACCTAGGTACAAACCTGGGGTGCTCCCATCGGGTAGCCTGGGGCTCCGCCGTGTGGCGGCACAGGCGCGTGGTGTCCGTAGGACGGAACGCCGTACGCAGCGCCGTAGGGCGTGGGTGGGTTTGTCATGTAGTACTGGGGCTGCTGCTGCTGCTGTGTGCGGGGGGGGGAGAGGGCGTGTGTGGGTGTGTGCGTGTGTCATGTCGTACTGGGCTGCTGCTGCTGCTGCTGTGTGTGTGTGTGTGTGTGTGTAGCCACAGAGCATGGGCGGGTTTGTCACGTCGTACTGGGGCTGTTGCTGCTGCTGCGTGTGTGTGCGCGCGCGTGTGTGTAGCCGTAGGGCGCGGGCAGGTTGGTCATGTGGTACTGGGGCTGCTGCTGCTGTTGTGTGTGTGTGCGTGTGGGGGGGTGGAGGGGGAGGGCGTGTGGGGGGGGGGGGGGGGGTAGGTGGGTGTATAGAGCATGGGCGGGTTTGTCATGTGGTACTGGGGCTGCTGCTGCTGCTGCTTCAGTGTGTGTGCGTGTGCGCACGCGTGTGTGTGTAGCCGTAAGGCGTGTGCATGTGAGTCATGAAGTACTGAGGCTGCTGCTGCTGCTGCTGCTGCTGCTGCTGTGTGTGTGTGTGCGTGTGTGTGGTATGGCGCCATCGTTGGCCCATGCCCTGCCCTGCCCCTGCCGAAACAAATCACAGTGTGCTCCCACCCAGAGAAGCCTGATACAAGGAGTAGCCTACTTAGCTGGAAACCCCATGTTACTTGTCACTTGTCCCTTGCCCCATACACCCTGGCGCCATGCAGGCCCTGCGCCAGTCCCGCCCTGCTCTGCCCTGCTCGTGCCAAAGCAAAAAAGGCGTGTCTGCCCCCTGACGACACAACACAAAGTTTTTCCCGCCTCGACGCCATCGAGGCATGCGGGCCCTGCGCTCTGCCCGTGCCTGCCCCATCTGCTGAAAAACGGCACCGTGTGCCCCCCACACAGAGAAGCCTGATTAGCTCCGTGTCACTTGTTACATGGCCCCTCCCAAACTGCAACCACAGCTGGTATGGCACTATGGAGCCATGCGGGACCTGCGCCAGTCCCGCGCCCTGCCCCATCTGCTGAAACACAACACAGTGCGCCTCCTTGAATTAAGGCTTATGGTTTAGGGTTCAGGGTTGAGCTTGACTAGCCCCGTGTCACTTGTACCCCACCCCAACTGAAACCACACCTGGTATGGCGCCATGGAGCCATGCGGGCCCTGAGTCATGCCCGCACCGTGCCCCATCTGCGGGCGCCCGGCGTTGGTGGCGCGGAACGCATCGTTGCCCTCCTGGCCATACTTGCGGAGGAGGTCCTTGGCGGTGCTGCGCGCGCGCTTGCCTGCGAGTGTGGGAGAGTAAGAGAGTGAGAGAGTGAGAGAGTGAGAGAGTGAGAGATTGAGAGAGTGAGAGAGTGAGAGTGAGAGAGTGAGAGAGTGAGTGAGAGCGTGAGGAAGTGAGAGAGTCAGAGAGTCAGAGAGTGACAAGTACAAGAGAGAGAAATTGCAGCAGAGAAGCAAACACAAGCATACAGAGGGGGGGGGGCAAGGCAAGGCACTAGGCAGTGGTCCACTCTGCCCACGCACCACCACAGTAACAGTAACAGTAACACGGGGTTTCCAGCTAAGCAGGCTACTCTTCTACGAGAGACACCCGCCGATACTCCAGCACACTTAAGTACTAGAGTACCGCCGGCTTCCGGCCGATAGACTACCGCTCCCGCCGGCTAGACTACCCCAAACAGCGGTCTGGCAAGGAGCATATAGAAGAGGACCTTCCTCCACGCACCACAACCTGCAGCCAAACTTGTGCGACTACTCCAAAGTTGCTTGTTGTTGTTTACTCACCCGCTTCCGTGTCTGGCTTTGCCGGCGTCGCCATGACACGTGTACCGCCACGCTCAGAAGACTTAAACTGTCACGACTACTCTCAAATTCTTGCTGTTGCTTACTCAGATTGCAATCTGCCATCAAAGGCGTCCGACGGACAGTGAAATCGACCACCACTCACCCGCTTCCGTGTCTGGCTTTGCCGGCTTCGCCATGACGCGTGCACCGCAGGACTCAGAAGACCTACATTGTCACGACGACTCTCAAGCTTTTGTTGCTGCGTACTCAGGTTATAATGCGCCACCAAGGCGTGCGACGGACTGTGCCATCTTCCACGACTCACCCGCCTCCGTGTCTGGCTTTGCCGGCTTTGCCATGACGCGTGCGACTTCCTGGAGGATCTCCGGCCGGTATGCGCTCATCTGGCCGTCGATGTTGCAGCCGGCGAGGACCTGTGTGGGCAGGTGAAGCGGGTTTGGGGTTTGGGGTTGCCGGGTTAAGGGTCCAGGGATTATAGGGTTTCAGGGATTATTGCTGATCTTGGTGTGGCCGCTGATGTTGCACCCGGCGAGGACCTGGGCAGTGTAGCGGGTTTGGAGCTTTGGGGTTTTGGGTTGCAGGGGTTTAGGGTTTAGGGATTCTGGGGTTTCAGGGTGTGCCGCTCATCTTGATCTGGTTGCTGATGTTGCACCCGGCGAGGGCCTGGGTAGGCAGGGGTAGGGGGTTTGGGGTTTGGGGTTTGGGGTTGCCTGGTTTAGGTTTTAGGGTTTAGGGATTATGGGATTATGGGGTTTCAGGGTTTATCGCTGATCTTGGTGTGGTTGCTGATGTTGCAGGCGGCGAGGACCTGTGTAGGCAGGGGTAGAAGGTTTGGGGTTTGGGGTTGCCGGGTTAAGGGTTCAGGGATTATGGGGTTTCAGGGATTATTACTGATCTTGGTCTGGTTGCTGACATCGCAGCCGGCGAGGACCTGTGTAGGCAGGGGTAGGGGGTCTGGGGTTTGAAGTTTCAGGGTTCAGGGTTAAGGGTAGGCAATTTCAGGGATTATCGCTGGTCTTGATCTGGTTACCAATGTTGCAGCCGGCGAGGACCTGTGTGAGCAGGTGTAGGGGTTTGGGGGTTTGAGGTTGCCGAGTTTAGGTTTTAGGGACTACGGGGTTTCAGGGTTTATGGGGTTCAGGGATTGTGGTGTTTCAGGGTTTAGGGCTCAGGGTACGGGATTTCAGGGATGATTGCTGATCTTGATCTGGTTGCTGACCTGGGCAGGTGTAGAGGGTTTGGGGTTTCAGGGTTTACGGCTTCAAGGTTCAGGGCTGCTCTGATCTGGCTCCTGGCGTTGCAGTCATTGAGAGCCTCGGGCGGCGGGGTGGGTGGGCAGCGGCAGCAGTGTCAGCAACAGCAGCAGCAGCAGCAGCAGCAGCAGTAGCAGCAGCAGCAGGAGCAGCATCAGCAGGAGCAGCAGCAGGAGCAGCAGCAGAAGGAGCAGCAGGAGCAGCAGAAGCAGCAGGAGCAGCAGCAGCGGCAGCAACAGCGGCGGCAGCAGTGAAAGCAGCAGCAATGTTCACAGCAGCAGTAGCGTGAGAGTGGGTCGTGGCTGTGAGCGGGGGGAAGGAAATTAGGGTTTAGTAAACCCTAAGAGCGGGGGGTGGGGGGGGTGGGGGGGGGCCTCAACTAGGGTGTGAGCCAACAGTACCATGACACGGCGTGTGTGCATGGCACGGGCGCTGCGTCGCGAGCAGTGCCCAGTAAAGAGCGACTTTCGCGATGAGAGCATGTGTGCGAAGAAAGCCTTGCACACTTCTGGAAACCCTAAATTAGAGTTTCTGTCAAGTCTGGCGACACGCGTGCGTGTGCGTACTCCCACTGATGGCACTGCCACCACACCTGGTCCACCAGATGGACCGCCAGGTACTGCTTCTGCGGGTGGTCCATGCGCAGCCTTGTCCTGAGGAGGGCCACCACCTCCTGCGTGTATGTATCGTGCAGCATGGTGCAGCGTGTGCATGCGCATGGGCGACCGTATGCATGGCGCGTGCATGCCACGCGCGGTGGCGTTGCAGCCTTGGCATCCGCCAAGGCAACCCCATTGGTGATGCATGCAAGTTCTTGATTGCGCTGTGACGAGCATGGGGCTGTGGAGAAGGTGGGGCTGGGCTGGTTACTGAACAACTAGTGCCTTGTGCCTTGCCTTGGGGTCGCCTCCCTCGGACAGCTGACTGTTGATAGTATCCACCACCTGCGAGGAGACGTGACATCACATGTGGCGTTGTGCTGCTAGTGGCGGGGCGTGTGAAGGCGCATCAAATGCTGGTGGGTGCGTTTTAGCCCTACCTCCCCATTGATCGCATCGTCTGGTCCATCAAGCGTCTTTGCTGTCGCGATACGCATCTGGTCCTCCAGGGTCTGCCCCAGGAGATTGTGCTGGTACTGGTTCGAGTTCATCCCCAGCTTGCGAGAAAGGCTCGTGAAGCCCTTTGTGAGGCCTTTGCCCGCGGATTCCAGGGCGTCCATTGTTGCTGTTTATATGCTGCGATGAGAGGGGGGGTGAGTGAACAAGTACTGGCTTGACGCGGAGTCACACAGGATGTGTGGATTGACGCATGGGGCCCAACTACCAAGAAGTGCACCCCATTTGTGCGTGCGCAGTAGCAGCCGCGCAGCGCAAACTGCAGTCGCACCACCACCAGTGCTGCCTCTCCCCAGCACGCAGCGCACTCGGTGTTGTTCCCCTCCGCCGCCTTTGGGTTTGCAGGCGCAGGCACCCCCTAGGAGCACGCGACGCCGTGCCACGTGCCAGTAGGTGGACACACGCTGCTTAACTAGAGGAAGACGCTGCTGTGCAGCAGAGGAGGAGGCAGCGCAAGGACAACCCGCCGCCAGGCGCAGCACACACCCAATAGCTCTGCAGACCTCTTCTGCAGCAGCCCGTCACCATGCCGACCTACAACTTCAAGTCCATCCAGACGGTGCCGCCGGCCAAGGACTTCATTGACATCGTGCTGTCGAAAACCCAGCGCGGCACGCCCACAGTCGTCCACAATGGCTGGAACACCCAGCGCATCCGCCAGTTCTACATGCGCAAGGTCAAGTTCACGGCCGCCAACTGGAACGAGAAGCTGTCGACCATCCTGGACGAGTTCCCCAAGATTGAGGACATCCACCCCTTCTACTCAGACCTGCTCAACGTGCTGTATGACAAGGACCACTACAAGCTGGCGCTCGGGCAGATGAACACCGCGCGCAACATGATTGACAAGATTGGGCAGGGTGAGGGGGACGGGGCATGCAGGGGATGGCAGGGGCTCGCGAGCGTCCATGCAGTCGCATGGCCCACGTCCCCATGCGTGTGTCGCACATTGCCGTGCTCGGCCGCCCCCACTGCTTCCACAAACAGTAATGCACAGAAACAAAAAGCACACGCACACGCATGCACGCCCACACGCAATGCACGCACGCTACACACACACACACACACACGTGCACGCGCAAACACACGCAGACTACAACCGCCTGCTCAAGTACGGTGACTCGCTTTACCGCTGCAAGGAGCTCAAGCGCGCCGCAATGGGTCGCATGTGCACGCTCATGAAGCGCCAGGGGCCGTCTCTGGCATACCTGGAGCAGGTGTGCGTGTGCGTGCGTGTGTTGTGTGCGTGTGCAAGCTGTGCATACGCGTGCATGATGTGCACGTGTGTACTGTGTTGATATGTGCAGTGTTGTGCGTGTGTGCGTGCGTGTGCACACGGGTTGTGCCACGTGATGGTGCGTGTCGGCTGTGCGCGCGGGTGTGCGTGGGTGTGGAATAGCGACTCAGTGCACCGAGTGTGCCATCCCAGCAACCTGCATCACAGCACACACGCACACACGGACTCCCCTTCTGCGCGCAGCCACTGAGCACATGCCCCCCCCCCCTTATACCGCAGGTCTGCTAGAAACACGAGCCGCCTCCTGTCGACCGACCCCTACACGGGCACGCTGCTGCCCCTCTGCGCGCAGCCACTGAGCACAGACACTGAGCACAGACACTGAGCAAACACACACACTGACACTCCCCACCATTTTCCTCCTCTGTGCAGGTCTGCCAACACATGAGCCGCGCCCAGTCGATCGAACCCAACACACGCACGCAGCTGCCCTGCTCCGCGCGCACTCACTGAACACACGCCATTCTCTTTTCTTCCCCCCGCACCGCAGGTCCGCCAGCACATGAGCCGACTCCCGTCGATCGACCCCAACACGCGCACGCTGCTGCTGTGCGGCTTCCCCAACGTTGGAAAGTCGTCGCTCATGAACAAGCTGTCGCGCGCGGGTGAGGCAGGCAGAAGGGAGGGGGGAAGGAGGGGGGTAGAGGGCTCATTTACCAAGGGCAAAGCGCATGTGTGGTTATCCAACGTTGGAAAGTCGTTGCTCATGAAAAAGCTGTCGCGCGGGTGAGGCGGGCAGAGAGGGGGGGGGCTGAGGTGCAGCCGTATGCATTCACGACACACACACACACACACGCAGACGCTGAGTTGCAGCCATAGATGCATTCATGACACAGACGCACACACACGCACACACACACAAACACACACGCAGATGTGGAGGTCCAGCCGTACGCGTTCACGACCAAGTCGCTGTACGTCGGCCACTGCGACTACAAGTACCTGCGCTGGCAGGTGTGTGGTGTGTGTGTGTGTGTGTGTTTGACTGTGGACAGGCTGTGCAGAGCTTTCTGGGACGATCTCTCTGTCTGTCTGTCTGTCTGAACAAGCGTCAATCTGCGCGTGTATGCGACACAGCATGCATGCGGAATGCACACACGCCCAACCGCTTGCCCGTCCAACCCACCAAATTCAGATCATCGACACCCCCGGTATCCTCGACCGCCCGCTCGAGGAGCGCAACACGATTGAGATGCAGAGCGTGACCGCACTCGCGCACCTGCGCGCCGCGTGCCTCTACATGGTCGACATCAGCGAGCAGTGCGGGTACACGATCGCACAGCAGGTGGGTGGTGATTACTGTTAGTAACGTTTAGTTACTGAGAATGGGTACAGATTGAGTATAGATTGGGAAGGGATATAAGGGGTCCACGGGGTGTTGGAGAGTGCCGCGTGCCTCTACATGGTCGACATCAGCGCGCAGTGCGGGTACACGATCGCGCAGCAGGTGCGCATGAGGGTCTTGAGATGGGGGGGGGGGAGAGGGGAGCTTTGACGCTGACGCTGGAGGCCGCCGGTGGCCGTGCAGCAGCAGTTGGGCGGGAGGGGGGGCGACCCATCGATCTAGCCGCTCTTCTCCCAACAGGCAAGCATCATGAACAGGTAGGCCCCCCAACCACTTCGCTGGATTCAGTTCTCACTCTTCTACTGCACGTGTCCACTCACAGGCCGCGCTCTTCCACTCGATCAAGCCGCTCTTCTCCAACAAGCCCATCATGATCATCTGCAACAAGACGGACGTGCGCGCGATGAGCGACCTGAACGCAGACGAGCGCGCGCTGCTCGACGAGATGGCATCAGAGGTGGGTGTGGGGAAGTGTGGGGAAGTGTGGACGTGCGTGATGACCGCAGACGGGCGCGTGCTCGACGAAACAGCAAGATAGCGAGCGGGATAGCGTTACAGGTGTTGTGTAGGTGCCGGGGGGGGGGGGAGCTAGACACGATGTCTGGCTCAGTGAGCCTGTTGTTGCAAGTATCCTTTGTGCAGGCGAAGAAGCGGCTCCCTGACTGACGGCGGCGCCGACGACGCACACGCGTACGCCGACGTGTGCACACACACACACACACACACCTGTCCCTAACACACACACACGCACACCACGCCCGTCCTCGCACAGGCCAAGAAGCTCGCAGGCGGCGGCCCCCTGACTGACGGTGGCGCCGACGACGAGGAGGTGCTGATGGAGATGTCGACGCTGACTGAGGAGGGCGTCATGGCAGTGAAGTCGGCCGCGTGCGACCGGCTGCTCAACTTCCGCGTCGACATGAAGGTGTGTGTGTGTGTGTGTGTGTGTGTGTGTGTGTGTCTCTCATTCTCTCTCTGTGTTTTTTAGGTGGGGGAAGGGCGGTCAAGAGGGGAGGGCGTCACGGCAGTCAAGTCGGCTATGTGCGACTGGCTGCTCAACTTCCGCGTCGACATGAAGGTGGGTGGGTGCGTGTGTGTGGGGGGGGGGGGGGGTCTCTCTCTCATTCTCTCTGTGTTTTGGGTGGGAGGCGAGGGGCAGTGGTCAAGAGGGGAGGGCGTCATGCTCAACTTCCGCGTCGACATGACGGTGTGTGTGTGTATGTGTGTGTGTGTGTGCGTGTTTTTTGCTCCCTCTCGCTCTCTTTCACTATATTTTCTCTCTCCCTTTCGTTCTCTCTTGCTCTCTCTCTTTTGCTTCCAACTTTAACTCTCTCTCTGCTTGTTGGGTGGGGGGGAAGGGGATGGTCGGTCAAAAGAGGGCAGGGTGTCATATTGGTCAAGTTGGCTGCATGCAGCCGGCTGCTCAACTTCCAACCTCACCTCCTCCAACCACCGCATGCCAGGTCGCCAGCAAGCGCATCAACGACATGCTCAAACGCACCCACGTTGCACACATTCCTCCAAACTCCTCCAAACTCCTCCAATCTTATAACTTCCTGAATCCAACTCCTCACCTCCTCCAACCTCCTCCGACCTCCTCATGCCAGGTCGCCGGCAAGCGCATCAACGACGTGTTGAACCGCATCCACGTGGCGATGCCCAAGCCGCGAGACACGACCGCGCGGCCGCCAGTCATCCCGGCCGGGGTGGCCGAGGCGCGCGCGCGACGCGACGCAGGGGAGAAGCGACGCACCGAGAAGGACATGCAGGTGGGTGGTTCGACCCTAGATCGGTGGTTTTAGGCAAGCAGGTAGGAAGGCAGCCCTCAAGGTGAGTGTGCACCCGCGCGGCGCGACGCGCGGGGGAGAAGCGGCGCACCGAGAAGAACGTGCACGTGGGGTCTGCACCCTAGATAGGTCTCGGGTAGGAAGGTGGACAGCCTTAGTACCACCGCCTCGACCCAAGTTGAGTTCTGGCCCTGACAATCCCTTGTGAGGGGCGGTAGCCACAAACCGGCTGCCTACACGTAGTCCAGAGCAAACCGGCCTCTACCTAACGCCCTGCACACCCACACGCACACCCAGGAGGAGAACGGTGGTGCCGGCGTGTACTCAGCCGACATGCGCAAGATGTACGACCTGCGCGACGCACAGCACAAGTGAGTTTGACGTCATGCTCGATGCGCCATGCTCAGTGCTGATGTGCCATGATCCATGTGACCTGCTCCAGGCTGATGGACTATACTGTTGCGCAATGCTCTATCTATGCTCCGGACGCATGCTGCATGCATGCGCTCCATGCTCTTGCGCCACGCTCACGTTCCCTGCACGCGCGCCCTGCACGCGCTCCCTGTACGCGCTCACGCTCCCTGCTCACGCTCCCAACTCTACTCTTGCGCCATGCGCCGTGCCCCATGCTGATGCTCCATGTACGCGCTCCCTTCCCTGCGCAGGTACGACATCATGCCCGAGCTGCTCGACGGCCACAACGTGTACGACTTCGTGGACGCTGACATTGACGCGCGGCTGGCAGAGCTGGAGCGCGAGGAGACGGAGCTGGAGGCAAAGGTGGGGAGGTGTGGGAGGTGTGATTGAGGGTGTGGGGTTGAGTTTTGGCTGGATGCCGATGCGCCCTCTCTCCCTCTCTCTTTCTCACTCCCTCTCACACACACTCTCACCACACACAGCACGCTGCTCTCATGGCGGAGGGCGCGCTCAACGACGAGGAGGAGCTGACCGAGGGGCAGCAGCAGGACCTCGCGTCAATCCGCAAGCGCAAGAAGCAGATCATCATCGGGCACCGGCTCAAGAAGGGGAGCGCAAACAACCAGGCAATCCTGCCGCGGCGCCAGCAGGTGTGTGTGTGGGCGTGCAATGGGGGGGAGGGTGCCGCCTGCGCTGCGTGACAAACACACATAAACACACACACGCACACACATGCGCGCACTCTCTCTCTCTCTTGCTCTCGCCGTCTCACTCACCCACCTGCACATACCCACGATTGTCTGTCAATTTGCACACAGGCCGAAGACACACGCCCTCCTACTCTCTCTTAGCACACACACACACACATGCACACACTCTCCTCTCACAACACGAACACACACACACGCACACACACTCCCTCTCTCTCTCTTTGTGCACTCGCATAAGGCTGACTGCACACACACACACTCTCGCATCCCCTCTCACTCTCTCTATTTTCCCACACCCCAGGCCTCTCGCGCGCCCACTAACACACTCTCACATCCCCTCTCACTCTCTCTCTCTCTCTCTTCCCACACCCCAGGCCGAGCGCACTCTTACTCACACACTCTCGCACCCCCTCTCACTCTCTCTCTTCCCACACCCCAGGCCGAGCGCACTCTCACGACCAAGCGCATGGCCGAGTCGCTGGGCGCAATGGGCATCGACACGACGCTCGCGGTGGAGCGTGTGCGCAGCGAATCGCGCGGCCGCAAGCGCGAGCGCTCCACAAGTCGCGCGCCTGCCGAGGGCGACGCCGAGGGGGAGAAGGTGGAGAAGAAGCGCACACACAGCAGCAAGTCGCGCAGCCAGGCGCGCACGAGCAGCGCGTCGCGCGCGCCGAGCGCGGTCGGGCGCGAGTCGGGACTCAAGGTGAGGAATATAAGGGAGATTGGAGGAAACAGGGAGATGTGGGCGGCGGTGGCGCAGGCTGGTGGCCGTTGCTCGTGGCCACTGCTGTTTGGCCGTCGTTGGAATTATTGCTGCTGGCATCATTGCTGTTGGCATTGTTGCTGTTGGTGCAACGCACATACAACAGGCACCTGTTCATGTCCCCCACACCCCACCTGACATGACACCCACTCACCCCTGCCCACCCCGCCCACTTCCACCACCTCACCTCACCAGGACGCCGCGATGCTCAACCGCGCGCTCAAGATGTCCGACAAGGCGCAGTGGCGCAGAAACAAGATGGCGAAGGCCGGAGAGGCCGACCGGGTCATCCTCACGAAGATGCCCAAGCATCTGTTCTCGGGCAAGATGAAGTCGACCGGCAAGCGCGACTGGCGATAAAGAGAGGACGAGGGAGAGGAAGGGAGAGAGAGAGAGCAGGGCGTGGCAGCGGCAGCAACCAGTGCAGTCGACGCCCACCAGAGTGGCTCTGCACTCGGTGGCGTTGCGAGCGCGGGCACTGCTTCTTTGCCTCGAGTCGGTGGCTCACCTGTTTTGTATGCGCGTGTCAGCGTAGTGGTAGTAGTGGCTGGGGAAGAGGCAGGGGTGGGCATCCGTGGGTGGCCTGCTCATCAGGTACTGGCGGTATTGTGGGCATGGCCTTTGATGCCGTGCGCAGTGTAATAACCCTGCTGTGTGCTTCGACAAGGAACAGACAGACGATGCGAGCAGCAAGCGACCCGCCTGGTGGCAGCAGCCTCCTGCGTAGCTTGGCACACGAGTTTTGTGGTACGTGTACTTATTTCGCATGCGTTTGCTGCCACTGCGGTATGGGACCCTCGCGCTCTTTACAGAGTTGGGGGTCCCTACCACCAACAGCCAGCCATCTCATTAAGGTGCTTGAGCCTCATCTGCGCGCCGAGCACGGTCTTATACGGCCTTACAGGTGTCCCCCACTGTAACATCCATCATCACATCACGCGACGCAAGAGCTGTGGTGTGGGCTGGTTAGTTCAAACGTTTAAAACCAATACATGGTGTTCTCTGATGAATCGTGTGCCTGGCCTGCACTTCACTGCGCCCTCACTGCTCCTGTGGGTTCGCCGTGGCTCGCACCATTTGCACGCTCCCATTGCGTAGTCAAAGTGCTGCCCACTGTGCCACCCTTCCCGTACTGTATGGCCGTCTGTTGCGCGAAGCCAAGAGACGGCTGTGTCTGGCGAGAGTTAATGATTTGTGAGATTGTAGACCTGTGGCAACCGGTGGCCTTCCTGTACTACACTGACCTCATTTACGGTTTCTGGCGACGACGACGACATCGAGCGCGGAGAGGTGGTTGCCGTGAAAGCAGCTCAACGAGGCGCAGCCGGTGGGGCAGGAGTGCAGTATTTGCACGTCGTCCATGGGAACGGAGGCTGCATAGCACAGCCACATCACCCCCTCCCCCCCTCTGGGTGTGGAGCCTGCACTGTGGTGCTGCTTGCTCGGCGCCCGCCACCACGTGTGGACGGCGCTACCGTGGGCTACTTTTCAAGCGCGGCCTTTTCGCGACCTTTCGGTGGGCGTTGGGCTTGATCTTTCTCTAAGTCCTGCTGGAGATGCGGAAGTCCGAATTGGAACTCTATAAGTGACCACTGCCGGTGGAGTCCCGACTTTTAAGCTTCTATTTTAGGTTTTAGAACCTTTCTTAATCACCGGACAAAAAATTCGCAGCTTCTCAATGATGATGATGAGAGTTTTACAATCCACTGCCGGCGGTCACACGTTCGGTTCCAAAGCTCCAGCGGGACTTAAGAGAGCAGGCACGAGGCCCACCAAAAAGGTGAAGCTACTAAAGCAGCCCACGGTAGCGCCAACCACGTCGTGGCGGGCGCCAAGCAAGCAGCACCACAGTGCAGGCTCCACACCCAACCCCTCCAGTGGTTCTCAACTTCTCATTCCTCCCTCATTCCCCACAACTTCACCTGCTACTCTGTCTGTAAGCTTGAGTCAGCTGTAAGCTTGATTGGAGAGACTCAGGAGACCAAGCCCAAGACATCATTGGATGGATGAAGAGGAGGCGACGGCGGCGGCGGCGGAGCGGATCGCTGCAGCTGCCGAGGACGGCACCTGCCTGACCGTCCGCCTGGCTACGGATGTCGTGCGCTTCCTCTACGGCGGCACCGGCCGGCGGGAGCCGGCTGATGGTGGCGTCGTGTCCGCGTCGCTCCTCAACGCCAAGCCTGCCGTCGGGGGCATCGGCGTGGAGCCACGCAGGGGCGGTGTGCTGCGTGTGCTCTTCACCGTGGCGTCTGACGCCGTGGCCAACACTGTCGTGCGCTGGCGCCACGAGCTGCGCCGCTGCGTGGACTCGACTGCAGTCTTCGACGTCCTCAGTGACCGCGAGGAGGCGCAGCACCAGGCGCTGTGGCCCGCTTTCCTCGCCGCCAAGGTTGCGGGGAAGCGGGCGCAGTTCCACCGCGCGCGCCTCGTCGTTGACGGCGAGCGGGTGCCTGCACCTGCTTGCTAGATGGCATTCCCTCTGGGGGTGTTTTTGAAGGGGAGGTGGCGCCACACGCGTGCGGTGGCGGGTGCGGTGTGATCGCTGAGTAGAGTGCTGCGGCGGGTGTGCTACTAGCCCCGCTTCCGGTGGTCTGGGGGAGGGCTTTTTTGGTCCCTTCATGGTTTTATACCTTGGGTCCGCCCTCTGGCCATTTGAGGGCTGGGTGTGCAGCCTGCACAGTGGTGCTGCTTGCTTGGCGCCCGCCACCAAGTGTGGATGGCGTTACCGTGGGCTACTTTATGATGATGAAAGTTTTACAATCCACTTCTGGCGGTCACACGTACGGTTCCAAAGCTCCAGTGGGACTTAGAGAAACAAGGCTCAAGGCCCACAAAAGGTCAAGCTACAAGTACCCACCACACAAGTACCCACCACACACACACACACACACACTCACACACACCTGCTCGCTCTCATACCCCACGTCCCCCACACTCTCTGCCGCAAACGTCGCAGCAAAGTTTGACGCATACGTCGAAGTCTTGATTGCCGTGAGCGTGCCGCCAAAATTCGATGTGAGCGACTGGCGACGCGAAAGGGGCTGCTGCCCGCCTGAGGGAGAATGTGTGGGAGAGATAGTGTGTGTGTGTTTGTGTATGTGTGTGTATATGTTCGTGTGTGTGTTCGTGTGTGTGTGTGGGTGTGTGGGTGTGTGGGTGGGTGGGTGGTTGGGTGAGTGGGTGGGTGGGTGTCTTGAGCGCCGTGAGCGTGCCGACAAAATGCGTGGTGGGCAACTGGCGACGTGAGAGGGGCAGCTGTCCGCCTG
>VFSX01000147.1:0-25000 GCA_016618255.1 Chlamydomonas sp. UWO 241 | reverse complement strand
CTTCCAGGGTACTCCGTCGGCAAGGTGTGTGTTTGCGTGCATGTGTGTGCGCGCATGTAGGGGTGGTGTGGTGCCCCTTGTTGTGCCGTGCTGCCCCACACTGTGCTGAGCTGTGCTGTGCTGTGCTGTGCTGTGCTATGCCGTTCTGCCCCATGCCGTGCCGTCCCATGCTGTGCTGTGCTGTGCTGCCCCATGCTGTGCTGTGCTGTGCTGCCTGCCCCGCCTGGTTAGCAAGCGTGCACTGTGCTGCCCCATGCGCCATGCTGTGCTGTGCTGTGCTGTGCTGCCCCATGCTGTGCTGTGCTGTGCTGCCTGCCTACCACGCCTGGTCAGCAAGCGTGCACTTTGCTGCCCCATGCGCCATGCTGTGCTGCCCCATGCTGACACCCAGTCATGACTGCCCCGCCCACCCCCTCTCTCTCCTCGAAGGGCCATCGACGTTGGGGGCTCGAACTGTACTTCTCATGCTGTGCTGTGCTGTGCTGTCGCATGCTGTCCCATGCTGTACTGCCCCATGCTGTCCCATGCTGTACTGCCCCATGCTGTAGTGCCCCACGCTGTACTGCCCCATGCTGTACTGTCACTGATGCTGTACTCCCCCATGCTGCCCTGTCACCCTGACTGTCACCTCCCGTCCCCCCTCTCTGCTCCCCCACAGGTCATCGGAGAGGGCGGATTCTGCATGGTGCGCGTTGGCGTGCACCATGCGTCGCGCCGCAAGGTGAGGCTGGTGGGCTGCTTGCAGGGTATATGTAGGTCTAGGTTGGTGGTCGGCAGCAACCTGTCAACATTCGACCGCTGGGGCGGCGCTGACTGCGCCCTCACACCCAGCCGAACCTGGAGCACCCATCCACCCCTGAGCACGAACACACGCACACACACACACACACACACACATGGAAGCAAGCACCCATGCACAAGGTACACCTCCACCCTTCTCAACCCCACCGCTCCCCACCCACCACTGCTTAGGTTGCGATCAAGGTCGTCGACCGCGACCGCCTGGTTGACCCAAACGAGGCCAAGCGCATGCAGCGCGAGATCCGCGTCATGAAGCACCTGTGCCACGAGTGCGTGATCAAGCTGTTTGAGGTCGTCGAGGCAGAAAAGACGCTCTACTTGATCATGGAGCTGACCCCAAACGGGTGAGAGGGAGCGCAAGTTAGAGAGCATGCGTGCAGAGCAGGCAAGTGTGTCTGAGTGAGGGGGGAGGATGGGGCTGTCTGGTCAAATGAGAGCTGTTTGAGGTCGTCGAGGCAGAAAAGACGCTCTACTTGATCATGGAGCTGATGCCAAACGGGTGAGAGAGAGCGCAAGTTGGAGAGCATGCGTACAGAGCATGCAGGTGTGTCTGAGTGAGGGGGGAGGATGGATGGGGGCTGTCTGATCAAACGATAGCTACTTGATGTCGTCGAGGCAGAAAAGACGCTCTACCTGGGCATGCAGCTGATGCCAAACGCTTGCGTGAGGGCGGCGTGGAGGGGAGAATACAACATCCTTTTGAAACCTTGAAGGGTTTTAGGAACCCTGAACCCGACAAGACGCTCTGCCCGATAATGCAGCTGACACCAAACGGGTGAGAGTGGGTGCAAGAGAGAGAGGATGAGTGAACGAGAGAGAGAGTGAGAGAGGAAGAAAGAAAGAGAGGGAGGCAGGAAGCGAGAGAGAGAGAGAGGCCATGCCTGCAGAGCATGCAGGTGTGTCTGAATGAGGGGGGAGAATGGATGGGGGCTGTCAGATCAAAGGAGAGCTGTTTGAGGTCGTCGAGTCAGATTAGACGCTCTACCTGATAATGGAGCTGACGCCAAACGGGTTCGTGACGGCAGCAGCGTACGTTGTTCACCAAAAAAGCAACCAGAAACACAACCACAAACTCTAAACCATCATGAACCCGCCACGACTCCCTATTCCATGGAAGTACAACGCTCACCCGGTGAGACATAAAGAGCAACAGAGAGACTCACTCTCTCATCAGGGCACTCATGCCAACCGGGTGGCAAAGAGAGAGAGCGTGTGCTTGTAGGACATATGCTCCTGAGTCGAGGGGGGGGGGATGGAGGGGGGCTGTCTGCTAGAAAAAACGCAGCTGGAGTGAGGAAGAATGACGCTGTACCTAGGCATGGCAAACAGGTCTGAAAGCGAGCTTGTCTCACTTACACAAACACACACGCACACTCACGCACACTCACACACACACGCACACGCACACACACATAAAAAACACACACGCACGCACGCACGCACGCACGCACACACACACAGGTCCCTGCTCGACTATGTGCGCGCGCGCAAGCGCATGCGCGAGCCAGACGCTGCACACGCGCTGCAGCAGATTGTCGCTGGGCTTGAGTTCTGCCACAAGCGTGAGGTGGTGCACCGGTGCGTGGAGAAAGGGCGGTCATTTCTTGTGTCTGGCTGCCTGCCTGCCTGCCTGCCTGTCTGGCCGTCTGGCTGTCTGTGTGTGTGTCTGTCTGGCTGTCTGTCTGGCTGGCCGCCTGCCCGCCTGCCCGCCTGCCCGCCTGCCCGTCTGCCAAAGGGCCTTAACAGAGGAGGAGGCAGAAAGTGTTGCAAATGCGCTGCAGCATATTGTCATGGGGAGTTCTGCCTCGAGCGTGAGGTGGTGCACCAGCACGTGTGTGTGGGTGGGTGGGTGGTGGGGGGGGGGCAGTGATCCCCCTGTAAGCCGTCTACCGCTTGGGCCGGATTTTTTTATCCAAGGAAACCACCCCACATGTGCGCCCACACTTGGTGTGAGAAGGTGTGGAGGGTCGCGTTAGAAAGATCTCGCCAAGCGCAGCACAGCATGCATTGCGTGGACACCCGCTATGTTTTGCGCCTGGTATGAGCGGTCAAAGTTGCTCGAGCCGGGAAAATCTAATTACCAACAACCTTCCCAGGGACCACTTGGGGGGTTCAATTGATGAGACGGAACGAGTGGATCGGATTGTGCAAACTTGGACACACGCTCAATTTCTCACACACATATCTGCGTGCTCTCGTACACCCTCTCTCACACCCTCTCTCACTCTCACTCTTCCACAAACACGCACGCAGAGACGTGAAGCTCGAGAACATCCTCATCGACTCGTCAAATCGAATGAAGCTCATCGACTTCGGGCTCTCTGCGTTCTACATCCCGGGACGGAAGCTCAAGGTGGGGCGTTTACTTCATTCGTGTACACTCAACCCTGTGCCCTGTGGTTTGCCCTGTGGCGCACAAGTGTGGAATGCCAATCATCGCGCAACCTCAAAACTCCAACGTGTGGCCGGCCTCGTACACTGCCATCACGCACTGTCCGCCTCACCTCAACTGCCCCCCCCCCCCGCCGTCATCACCCACACACACTTAGGTCCACTGCGGAAGCCCGTCGTACGCCGCCCCCGAGATCGTCGTACGCCGCCCCCGAGATCGTCGCACGAAAGCACGTAACCCCCCCCCCATCACACAAACACACACACACAGAGAGAGAGAGAGAGAGAGAGAGAGATCGTTACAGAGAACTCTGCACGGCAAACCTAGATAGGCTGTTTCTGGTCATCATTGAGGAGATTCCATTTGGAGGCGGGTGACCAACCGTGCGCCAACAAGAGGGTGAATAACCTCATTCAAAAAGCAGTGGGGGAAAGGGGCAAATGCGGGTCACTGACGGCTGTGTTCGTCACTCCGCTTCGACTGAGTTTAAACTAGGTCTCGGCAGATTGACATCCACAGTGCGTCGCGAGGGGGGCAAGCAGACGGGCGCTTCATGGTGCATCACGCACACTCGGCTGCACCCATGCTGAGACCCATGGACTCGCTTGCATGGCACCGCAAGCAACGTGCGCTCGGCGCCCTGTATCCCACCAGCACCACCACACACACACACACACGCACACACACAACACACACACACACAACACACACACACACACACACACACACGAACTCACACACACACACACACCACCCCCACCACCACCCCCACCGCCGCCGCCACCAGCGCGCACCAGGTTGGACGTGCCCTCGTCGTCCGCCTCTGCATCCATCGCGTCCTCGGTGGTAGCGTCTACACCCGCAGTTCCGCCGCCGCCGCGCGTGTCCATGTCACCGCTGCCTGCCGCGGCCGCGACACCCGCCCCAGCACCGTCCTGGACCGCGCCGTCCGCCTCGTCCCCGCCCTCGTCCTTTATGTTGTTGTAGTGGTCCTTGACCATCGCAACAAACGCAGCACCCAGCGCTGGCGAGTGCGGCAGGCCCAGGAACGTCTGGTGCTGGCGGTACAGCGCCTCGCACGTATCCACGCCGCGCGACGCTGCCTCAGACACCTGCGCGGCAAAGGAACACGTGCTCTCACAAAACGCACTCAGCAGCCATGCAATGCACACACACACACACACACGCATGCACACACGCACACACGCACACACATGCACACACACACACACACACACACACACACACGCGCACACATGCGCGCGTGCGCGCACACCATGCATTGCACATGTACACGCAAAACGTGCACGCACCAACTACAGCAGATGCACACACACTACCTAGATCAGATGCACACTTTCTAATGAGATGCGCAAGATGCGTGCGATCATGATCACTCATGCACCCATGTGATATGTTCTGCTCGACCCCCTAGGTTTGGCACCAGATTTGGCTGATTTCCCTGGTCTCGATGCGCTGCTCGGGTCCTGGCGCTCGCGCGCAGGATTTCTGTCGGGGAGCTGCCCCGGTCCCCGTGGCCCGCTGCGCCTTCAAGCGCTATGAAAGTTCATGTCGGCCAGCTGCATGCAACACACATGAGGAGTGCATGTCACCCCCGCATGCACCACTTACCGCCGGCCAGTTGGTCCCATGCTTGTGGAAGGCGTCGTAGTACCTGCCGACGCTGCTCGCATCCCACTTGCCGACAGATTCGGCCATTGGCGAGACCTGGCCTCGGGTCGAGCGCTGAGTGGGTCCAACAGGTCTCCTGCGGGCAAGGCCGGCGTCGGGAGCGTCAATGCAGCTCACAGACACGCCATGCATGCGTGCGTGTCGTCCAGGCGACCTGCGAGCGTTGTTTCCAGGTCCGACGCGGATAACCTGCCTTTAGGCCTGGCTGGGCGTCCTCACGCCCTGCGCTCCGGCTGGTCTTCACCCTTGGGTGACTCTAGTCGGGGTGCTGCGCCGCTGGGGCGTAGCAGGTGCCCCTGAGGGCTCCCACGAGGACGTTGGCTGGAACCGTGACCTCGCTCGTGACGCGATCAGGGCACGCAATCCCCCCGGGGCTGCGTGAAGGACGGTATTTGCACGCTGGGGGGGGGGGGCGTCTCGCTCGTGTGGGCTGCACTGTGAGGCAGCTCCTCTGCGAGGCAGGCTCCCTCCTCTCCTCCGCTCACAGGCGGGGGCGTGCGTATGCCCGCGGCGTAAGAAAAGCGGGGTAGGTTCCCTTGGGTCTGTAAATCGCGTCTGCGTCCGTCTGTGGAGGTCTGTCCATTCCTCATGGAAAGTGTGTTTGGCGCACATCAAACTGTCCAAGTCTGCGAGTGAGACAGCCCGTGCAGCCCTGCCCTGGGTATCAACGCAGGCCGTGCCTGTGCGGCACTGTACGCGCACACCTGTTGCGCGCACAGCGCGCCGTCAGAAAACCGTGTTGGATGGACGGAGCGCAGCCGCCGCCACGCATCAGCCGCCCGGGATCAAGCCAACACCTCGGCGACTCAATGTAATATCTAACATCCCCTCATCTGCTCCCTGCCCCTACCCTACATGGCACACCCCTGCCCATGCCCCCTCCACCTACTGTATGCACACGCCATCTCGTCGATCTGCCACCGTAAACCCCTGAAGCACACGGCGGTGCCGCAGAGGCACTCTCTTAGTGAGGCCCCTAGGGGCCCCCCGGCCTCCCCTCGTCCGCCCTACATCCCCCCCTTCAGGCTGGCCGCCCGCCCATCAGACGTTTGGCGGCAACAGTGCCTTGCCAATCATGTTGATGTAGCCCTTGCACGCCGGGATGTCGGTCTGGTACAGCGAGCTGTCGCCAGAGGGGCCAGAGATGCGCACGGAGCCTGCGCGCGCAGCATGCAGTCAGTGAGACCGACAGTCGGAGAGACAGAGACACACACGCACACACACGCACACACACACACACACACCAGGCGAGAGGGGTGCTCAAGAGTGTGCACGTCTGCGAGGAGAGGGGCTGACAGACGTGTTTGTGTGTGAAGGTGCGGGTTGTGGGACGGAGGATGTGTCGAGGCACTCTTGGCAGAGCAAGATGTAGAAGGACGGCCACCACTACCAACGCCCAGCCGCAACAACGTTTTGGGGCAAGCGCATGCTCGCCCACCATGGTCGAGCATTGTTGACCACACACACACACACACACACTCACACGCACGCGCACACACACACACAGGTGCGCTACGGCACCATGGCCAACAACGTGACTGGCCTGACGGTGGTGCTGCCGCTGTGACCACACACACGCACACACGCACACGACCACCACCATTGCTCCCCCCCCACCACCACCACACACACACGCACACACACACACATGTGCACACGCACCATCATCGTTTGTGTTTCCAGTAAGCGTGTAGTCGCCCACCGTGGGCAGGCGCTGTCCGCCACCCATGAATGGTAGCGTCCACAGCGCGCCCAAATCTGGGGTGTGGGGGATGGAGGGGGGGGGGTCTTGAGCTTCTGAGGGCCTAGCTGCGTCGCCAGGGCGCGCCATAGCGGCAGATCTACAACGTCCCTGGCGTCAGCAGGAGCTTCGTCCCTTAGCCAACAGGTTCAGTCCGGTGGTCAGGCGTGTGTGACCCACAAGGCCCCTTTGTATCCATGAGTCTAACTATAGACCCCGAGCGGGGTATATATAAAGGGTCTGTAGCGCTACAGATCAATCAGATCTAGACAGCTGTTTGTCATTAAACACACCCATGGTTAGAGTCAACACCCACCCTCCACCCTCCAACCAAGGTCTCTGAGGTCCCTACAAGGTTCCCTTGCTCACCTCCTACCAGTGGTGGGTGGCAGCAGGCTCAGTCTGAGAGCCTCAACAACCTTACTAGGCTCCGTACTAGGTCCCTTACTAGGTCCCTTACTAGGTCCCTTACAAGGTCAAACGGCAGCAGGTCGAGCCGACAGCCTCAATGACCTTCCAGCGCCCCCTTCTGTGTCTCTGATAGGTCCCTCAAAGCCATGCAGGGCGCGGGAAGCTATTCTGTCGGTAGCGAGCTCCCTTACAAGGTTTCCTTACTATGTATACTTCCTTCCTAGGCTTCCTTGCTAAGTCAACCTCCTACCAGTGGTGGGCGGCAGCAGGTTCACTCTGAGACTCGATGATTTTACCAGGTCCCTTACTAGTGCCTCACTAGGCCCCACACTGGATCCCTTACTAGGTCCCTAACTAGAACCCTTACTAAGTCCTTCCTAGGTCCCTAACTAGTTTCCTTACTAAGGTCCTACCAGTGTTGGGCGGCAGCAGGTGCAGCTTGACAGCCTCGCGGATCTTCCAGCGCCCATCCGTGTCAGACTCTGCTTCCTGGCGGCTGTTGTAGCCTGCACAGGGGGTAGATGGAGCGGGGTGAGGGGGGAGCAGGGGGGGGGGGGCACGGTCAGTTAGCGTGACTGCGTGAGACAGATGTGCACACGCACACACACACACACACACACGCACACACACACACACGCACACGCACACGCACACACCCTCACCCGCGCACATGTGCACGCACACACACGCACACGCTCACCCGCGCCCATATATATCCGCACGCCCACCCGCGCCCACACGCACGCACACCCACACGCTCACCGGCGCACACACACATGCCCATCCGTGCCAGCACACACACAAACACAGAGAGAGAGAGATATCGTTACAGAGAACTCTGCACGGCAGACCTAGATTGGCTATTTCTGGTCACCATTGAGGAGATTCCATTTGGAGGCGGGTGACCAACCGTGCGCCAACAAGAGGGTGAATAACCTCATTCAAAAAGCAGTGGGGGAAAGGGGCAAAATGCGGGTCACTGACGGCTGTGTTCGTCACTCCGCTTCGACTGAGTTTAAACTAGGTCTCGGCAGATTGACATCCACAGTGGTGGAAATCTCGCTAAGAGGATTCACTCGCGGGCGACTCGCTTGGACAAGAGGTCCATAAACTCGGGGTGCTTGGAGATGTCGCGTTTGAAGTTGGAAAAGTGGGTGTTTGCGGAGGAACGGAACTTGACGGAGTGGGCGAAAAAGTCGCCGGCGCTGAGCCGGTAGGATGTGATGGCGCCGCCGGCATAGAGCGAAGTCATGTCCGGTCGGCGGTACGCAAAAAGGGCGGCAGTGGGGGGGTATATGATGTCGGGAGGGAGTGGGGGGGAGAAGGGACGGGCGGGTGTGTGGAGATGGAGGGGCGGGGGGACGGGGGAGGTGGGAGGCGGCGGATGAGGGAGCCGATGAACGTAGCACGGTGCTTGTTGATCGTGTCGATGATGGGGAACGTACAAGGGGGGGAGGCATGCATCGTGGTGGTGGAGGTGTGCTCTGTGGTGTGAGGAGGGATGCCCTTGATGAGGCGGAGGAAGCGGTTGTGGGTTACTTCAAGTCGGTGGATGTGGGCCTTGTTCAACGTCCATGTCTGGCAGCCATACAGTAGGGCAGAGATCACAAAGGCGTTGTAGAGGTGGATCTTGGTAGTGGGAGAGATTGAGTTGGAGTTCCAGAACCGGGGAGTGAGACGGTTGAAGGCGTACCAGGCACTTCCGATCCGGCGTGAGATCTCTGAGTCGAGGATGTCGGAATCAGACGTGTTGGGAGCGTCATCAGAAGGGGCGGCGGGGGAGGACAGAATACTTCCCAGGTATTTGAACTTGGAGGTGGAGTGGACCAGGTGGGGGGTAGATGAGGAGTTGGAGGGGATGGTGATAGGGGCGGAGGGGACGGTGTGGGCAGAAGGGTGGCCGAGGGATTGTGCCACGGTTTTGTCGTTTTTGATCGCAAGGGCCAGGTCTGAACAGATGCGGTCGAGGAGGGTGAGCATGGTGCGGAGGTCTTCCTCGGAGGGGGCGAGCGGGGCGAGGTCGTCGGCGTAGAGAAGGAGGGGGAGGATGGTGGTCAAAATGTCCTTGCGGGAATCAGGGGTGTACAGTTTTCCGTCACACACACACATACACACACACACACGCCCACTCGCACCCCCACACACAACACCCACGCTCACCCAGGCGGCGCAGCATCTCCTTCACTACTTCGTTGTGCGGAACGAGCTCTCGCACGCATGCACACACACACACACACACACACACACACACGCACACACACACACACACACACGCACACACACACACACACACACGCTCACCCATGCCCACAAACGCATGCCCATCCGCGGCCACACACACGCCCACACGCACGCACGCACACAACGCCCATGCCATCCCAGGCGGCGCAGCATCTTCTCCACAGCTTCGTCGTTTGGCGCGAGCACCGTCGCACGTAGCACACCCACACGCTCGCCCACGCCCACACACGCATGCCCATCTGCGCCCACACACACAGGCCCACACGCACGCCTACACACAACGCCCACACTGACCCAGGCTACCCAGCATGTCCTCACTGTTTCGTCGTTCTGCGCGAGCTCTCGCAGGCATGCAAACACACACACACACACACACACACACACACACACACGCACACACGCACACACGCTCACCCGCGCCCACACACGCATGCCCATCCGCGGCCACACACACACACGCCCACACATACACACGCACACAACGCCCATGCCATCCCAGGTGGCGCAGCATCTCCTTCACAGCTTCGCCGTTCGGCGCGAGCACCGTCGCACGTACGCACACCCACACGCTCGTTACGCCCACACACGAATGCCCATCTGCACCACACACACGCCCACACGCATGCACACACACACAACGCCCTCGCTGGCCCAGGCTACCCAGCATCTCTTTCGTAGATCTTGCGTGCGGCGTGAGCACCCTCGCACGCACGCATGCACTCGCGCACACCCACGCCCACACCCACGCCCACACACGCACGCCCATCTGCGGTAACACACACACATACACACACACACACACACGCGCACACGCACACGCACGCACACGCACACACACAGCGCCCATGCTCACCCAGGCGGCGCAGCATCTCCTTCACTACTTCATCATTCGGCGCGAGCATCGTGGACATGCACACCCACACACACACACACACAAACACACACACACACACACACGCATGCCCACACAACGCCTACGCTCACCCAGGCGGCTCAGCATCTCCTTCACTGCTTCGTCGTTCGGCGCGAGCATCGTGGACATGAAGCCCGGCTTGGTGACGTTTTCGCTGAACTCGGTCAGGTTGATCAGGGCGAGGAACTCGGGGGCCTGTGTGTGTGTGTGGTGGTGGTTGTGGGGAGGTGGTTGTGGGCTGGTGGTTGTGGGGGGGTTGGGGGCTTGGTGACGTGTTCGCTGGACTTGGTCAGGCGAGGAATTTGGGGGCCTGTGTGTTTGTGTGGTGGTGGAGGGGGACTTGGTAACATTCTCGCTGAACTCTGGGCTTGCGTGCGTGTGGTGGTGGTGGTGTAGAGGGGGGGGGTCAATGAACTAGGTCAGGTGGATCAGGGCCAGGAACTCAAAGGCCTGTGTGTGGGTGGTGGTGGTGGTGGTTGGGGGGGGGGGCTGGTGATTGTGATTGTGGGGGTGAGGGCTTGGTGACGTGTTCGCCGAACTCGGTCAGGTGGATCAGGGCCAGGAATTCGGGATCCTGTGTGTGTGTGTTGTGTGTGTGTGTGTTGGTAGTTATAGGGGGGGGGGGGCTGGATATTGTGGGGGTTGGGGCTTGGTGACGTGTTCGCTGAACTCGGTCAGGCGAGTCAGAGCGAGGAACTCTGGAGCCTGTGTGTGGCGGTGGTAGAGGGGGAAGGGCTTGAGACTTTTTCACTGAACTCGGTCAGGTGGATCAGGGTGAGGAACTCGGGGGCCTGTGTGTGAGTGTGTGGTGGTGGTTATGAGGGGTGGTTGTGTGCTGGCTATTGTCGGGGGTGGGGGCTTGGTGACGTGTTCGCTGAACTCGGTCAGGCGGTTGAGGGTTAGGAAATCCGGGGCCTGCGTGTGTGTGGTGGTGGTTGTGCGTTTGTGTGGGGGGGGGGATTTTCGCTGAACTCTGTCAGGCGGATCAGGGAGAGGAACTTGGGGGCCTGTGTGTGTGTGCGGTGGTGGTGGGGGGGATTAGTATTGTGTAAGTGGACTCGGACAGAGGCGTATCAGAGCGAGGACCTGTGCATATGTTGATATAGTCGTGCTGAGGGGGGGGGGCTTGGTGACGTGTTTGCTGAACTCGGGAGCCTGCGTGTGTGGTGGTGGTTGTGGGGAGGTGGTTGTGGGCTGGTGGTTGTGGGGGGGTGGGGGCTTGGTGACGTGTTCGCTGGACTCGGCCAGGCGGTTGAGGGCGAGGAACTCGTGTGTGTGGTGCCTGGGGTGTGCGTGTGTGGTGGGTGTGGGGTGGGGGCTTGGTGACGTTTCCGCTGAATCCAGGGCCTGCGTGTGTGTGGTTGTGTGGGGGGGGTGAGGGGCTTGGTGCCGGTTTTTGCTGAACTCGGTCAGGCGGATCAGGGCGAGGAACTCGGGGGCCTGCGTGTGTGTGGGGGTTGGGGGGGGGCATGTCACCACATGACATGTCCACCACCATGTATGGCCGTAAATGGAGGGGGGGGGAGGGGGGGGAGAAGGGAACGGGGGCAAATGCAAGGCGCCACTGGGTTGGACAACAAAGGTCCTGCTGGGGCTCACACACACACACACACACACACACACGCGCGTACTGACACACACACACACACGCGCGTACTGACACACACACACATGCATCCACACATACATGCACACACACACACACACACGCACGCACGCACATGCACACGCACGCATGCAAACACACACAACGTGCACAACACACACACACACACACACACACCACAACACGCACACAACACAAACACACACACAACACAGCACAACTCAGCACAGCACACGCACAACACACGCACACGCACACCGCATACATTTTGCGCCAGGACGTCCGACAGCGTCGAGCAGCACTCGCAGCGACCACAGCTTATCTGGCAGTAGCCTGCAGGTTGTACCAGCAGCAGCAGGTGGACCGGCAGCGTGAGTGTGCAGGACCGGCAGGGTCCGTGCTTGTCAGCATTGTGTGTTTGAGATGATGACGTGATGATGTGGTCATGTGGGGTGCGTCAGATGGAGAGGGCATGATGAGAGTTTTACAATCCACTGGCATGTGTGCCATGCAGCCCCCACACCATGTATTACCCCTCGGCTGGCAAGGCCCTCACCCTCGGGCACCTCCTCGGGGGTCTGCATGATGAACGCGTCGCCGCATACACTGGGCACAAAGTTGGCCTGCTCCCAGCAGGAAAATTGAACATCTGCCCTGGTGAAATCAGGCCGGGGGTCGACATCTGAACACGCGCAGCCGAGCGGATTGCTGGGAACATCAGGATCCGGACTAGCGAGGGCGCAGCTGGCGACGAGGAGAAGAAGGAAGGTGGAGTTGAGCAGGCGTCGCATGGTGGCTGCGGCTGAGGACTGCGAATGGGGCTACGACTAGAGGCGGCGAATGGTGGTTGCGAATAGGGGCTGCGAATGTCGAGCGCGAATTCCTGATAAAAAAAAAATGGTCGATGTCGCGCGGCTTCATGATGGCCCATGGCCCCCCACACCAATCACCAAAGCGCACTGGCGGGAGGCGCAGTCGCGGAGCAGACGGGAAGGAGGAGGAGCATGGCTGCAAATCGATGCGCGCTGATGGGCGGCTCCAGGTGCTGAGGGGGTTGCGGGGCTCAGGAGCTCAAGCCAGGCTGACGCCATGTGCGGCGAGTGGTGGTGGGCATGCCCATGGGCACCACTCTGAGATTTCATAATCCACTGCACATGCGGTCCAAATAGCAGGCACGGGCCCACCAAAAGCTTCGTTGCCCACCGCAGCGCCAGCGCCACCCATTCGATGGCATGCAGGACAGAAGACAAGTGGCCATGGCAGGGAATCCAAGGCACACGCACGTTACACTCTTGCTTTCTTGCTTTCAAGCATCATCCACTACCACCTGCGTCTACTCGGTTTGCACAAACACGCCGCGTCCACCCACCCAACCTTCCACCCCCGCCGCACCCACCCACCCACCCATTCACCCCCGACCATGCCCGACTCCCGCGCCATCATCATCAGGCGGCCTTGCACCGCTTGGCACCGGGAGACTGCTGCGCACTGTCAGCAGCAGCGGGCTGGGGCGGTGCTGCGCGCCGCCCCAGTGCCAAGCGCCCCCGTGGACGCTCTGGCGCAGCCGCCTCTGGGTCAGGAGCACTCGGGAGGGGCACGGCGGCTGGCGCCACAGACGCACCGCCGTCTCCACCACCTTCAGGGCGCGCCTCTGAAGCAGAAGCAGCGCTGCCGCTACCGTCACAACCGCCGAAGCCCTGTGCAGCAGCGCCGCCGTTGTGCACCGCACCGCTGCTGCTTGCGCCCTCCCCCTGCCCTGCCGAGGCCGTTGCGTGCGGCTGCTCCTGCGCGTCACGTGTGGTCCCTGCTGGCCTGGATCCTGGCGCCCCCGCCATCGCATGCGTGAGCGTGTGCTGCCGCGCGCGCGCGTTGAACGCTTCCCTGTTGTACTTGTACTCGTGCGTGAGATCCTGGGAGGGAAGGGGTGCGCAACATTCGCACTGTCGAGTTCAAAGTCACGATTAGGGGGGGCGGAGAGGGGAGGGGCGGTGCGTCGGAGTGGCGCACCGCGCACTGAACCGGTGCCCCACCTGCACGAGCCCGTCGTCTGGGTTGGGATCTCCCAGCAGCAGGCGCACCGACATGAGGATGGTGGAGATGTTAAGCGATGGGCGCCACCCGCCTTTGGGCGGCATGTTGAGCAGGTCGAGGCAGATGCGGCCCTGGGCATCGATGTTAGGGTGCAGCAGCGGCGTCTCGAACGTCAAGGTCGGGGGCTCAAACGGGTAGCGCTCGGGGATGGACACGCGGATCAAAAATGTGCCACCTGCAGGTTGTGTGCGCCGTGGGCGGGCATGCTGTGGGTGCGCATGGGCCGCGCGTGTTGGAGGCGCATGCTGCGCCACAGTATGCATGCATGGGGAGCGCGCATGGCATCGTGTCCCCAGTGCGCCCGCACCCGGCTCCTCCATGCCCCTCCTCACCCTCGTACACGCTGCCGTCCGGCCCCGTGAGCTGCGCGCTCAGCTGGCGCAGGCTGTCGCTCACAGGCCAAACGGAGCATCCGGGAGGCGGGTCGGCCTCCAGTTGGCGCAGCTCAACGGCCATGCGATTGGCGAGGGCCATGGGTTGGGTTGCGGCGTCGGCGACGTTATGCCAATGCGCTGCCATGGCACAGGAGCCTAAACCCTTTTCAAAAACACAGGGCTTATGAACCCTGAACAGACAGCCCCATAGCACACACCGCAACCCCTGTCGTGCACAGAGGCACGGCCACAACCCCTGTCGTGCACAGAGACACAGCCGCAAGCGCGACACCAGAACACCACCATGCAGTCGCCTGCTGCTGCTGCTGCTGCTGCTGCTGCCGACGCCGCGCCCAGTGACCAGGCCAAGCAAGGCATCGTGCACGCAGCTGAGGCAGACAAGGGGCAGGGCACCATGAGTGCAGCTGGCGCTGGCATGGAGGGCCAGGAGGGCATGGAGGGCCAGGAGGGCACGGCCGAGCAGGGTGCCATGCGCCCTGCAGCGCCATGCAACGACGCAGGCACGGACCAGGGCCCGCCGGACTTCCTGGGTACCATTTCGTTCGACTTTTTCGACAGCCACAAGCACGCATGCGCAGCCAGGAGCGGGCGCAAACAGCCGTATTGCAACTGCGGTGAGTGGCGGTGGTGAACATGCCTCCATCGTCATACGCACCCTTGAGCAGCCCTCACCCCCATGGCGAGGGCTGCTCAACCCCTCGCAGCCTGCTGAACTAAGCCAGCTGACTCGTCGTGGCGCATCGCCACACGCGCTGTTCATCAGCCCTTGCCCACAACTCCTGAGCAATCCGCCCCGCTCACCACCCCCAGGCAAGGGCTGCGCCACGATGGAGGCGCTCATCAGCAAGGTCGAAACCCCCGACTGCTCTGCCGTGCGCGAGGCCAGCAACCAGTACGACGAGAACGCGATCGCTCTGCGCGTGCACATGGGCAGCAGGGACAGGTGCGGCGAGAAGGTCGGCATGGTGGCGCACGACCAGGCAGCCGCGCTGGCGGGCGCGCTCGACTCCGATGCGATCCGGCTCAACTCCGGCTAGTGGGGCGGTGGCTACACCATTGTATTTGACGTGGTGCCGGGCGCTGCCAACCCGAAGGGTGACCTGCCTCCCGCGGTCGCGCGCTGCCGCGGCTACTGCGGGCCCGACGAGGAGCAGTCGTGCGGGGGAGGGAGCGACCACGAGCGCGACTACTGAGCTGGGATGGGCTGAAGGCAGGCGATGCACATGCGCATGCATGCACACACAATGGGGAGGGGGGCGCTGGGATGTACACTGGTGGTGGGCCGCACGGGGACGGGGAGTGGCGCCTGGGGTTGGATGAGACCTATGCTGCTGCAGCACGACTTAACTAGGAACAGGGACGGGAGGGACCTCTTACTACAGCAACTTAATGAATTTCCTACACTCAAAAACAAACGAAGAACTTGATTAATTAACAACACACTGCCTGATTTTTACGGCGTTGGAGGAGCCTGCGCTACACTCCAAGGTCATGCAAACACCTGCAGGTATTCTCAGTGTTTCTTGCTTCGGCCGCATTCCGCTCTGTGCGGAATATTCGCGGATTTTTTTATTAATTGTTTTCTAGGCCCCACGGCTTTTCCACTTTTCCGCTTTTCCGCAAAATTAATTGCTTTTCACACTTCTGCGGCCTTGCGCCCCCATGGCGCATGCGCAGTCCAGCCCAGATGGTCAAGGGCAAGCAGAACAAGGACAAGACCATCCGGGTCCAGCCCATTGCGTCCTTCTTTGGCGGGACGCCCGGGGGGGCTGTGAAGTGCATTGTCAGGCGCAGGACGGGCGCCCCGACCAAGGTGATGCAGCACCCTGACGTTGATGACGTTGAGCCGGGCCTGGACGTTGAGTCTGAGGCGGAGTGCGAGGGGGAGGAGGGCGAAAGGCAGTGCGCAACATCTGGCGATGGCGCTGGCCCCAGCGATCAGCCACCACGAGCGGACACGCCCCTGACGGACGCTTGGATGGCAGAGGAGGAGCGGGTGGCGGCAGAGCGCGTGGCTGAGCGCGCGGCTGCGGAGCGCGCAGCGTCAGGCGTTGGCGCTGGCACCAGCGGCGACCAGCCACCCCCACCACGGGCGGGCACGACCAAAAAACCGGCGGGCATGGGGGACACGTTCCGGCATATTTGGCTGGAGCGGGACTGGGCCAAGACCAAGGATGGCAAGGTCTGGCTGGAGGAGGTCAAAGGCGACCCCTTCCCTTCCTGCCTTTTGCAACCTGTGCAGCAATGATGATGTTTGGTTACAATCCACTTCTGGCGGTCACACGTACGGTTCCAAAGCTCCAGTGGGACTTAGAGAAACAAGGCTCAAGGCCCACAAAAGGTCAAGCTACAAGTAGCCCACGGTAACGCCATCCACACTTGGTGGCGGGCGCCAAGCAAGCAGCACCACTGTGCAGGCTGCACACCCAGCCCCTCAAATGGCCAGAGGGCAGACCCAAGGTATAAAACCATGAAGGGACCAAAAAGCCCTCCCCCAGCAGCAAGTACATGAACGCCAAGAGCAGCACTGTGACAGGGCACTCTAAGAAGGGCACTAAGCATCAGAGCAGGGACGTGCGCTCCATTGAGGTGGCTGCTGCAGCTGCGCAGCCCCCCGAGGCTGTGCAGCAGCACTTTGCGCACGATGCGTGGAGCAATGAGGGCAAGCGCACGCTCCTGCAGATGCGGGTTCTGCTCAACCTCATGCAGCACGGGCGGCCCATGACCGTGTATGAACAGGAGAAGGCCGTGTTCAAGGTGTGCGCGCCCATGCGCGCCATGCATGCTCCATGCGTGCGCGCGCCATGCATGCGATGCATGTGCATTGCTGCTTTGAAGCCAAGCTGACACCCCCCCCTCCCCCCCACACACACAGGGGTTGGTCGACGCCAAGGTGATCAACCAGGACTACATGTCCTCGGCCAACTGGAGCGACGATGCAGGCTGGGAGCTCGTTAGCTACATGGCGCGGCACGTCGCGAAGCTCGAGCTTGTCGCGTGATCAAGGAGTGGCGGGAGAAGCGGCGCGTGATATAATCTAATGGAGCTTCTAGCGAGAGTACCATGCTCAACCGGCGCGATCCAGCATATAGAGATGCGGGCGTGACTGATGTTGACCAAGTTTCTACATTCTGTGCCAATACTCTACAGCCAATACTCTACCACCGCGTTTGAGCAGCCCGGGACGCTGCCCGCTAAATGCACGGCGGGTGCAAATAATTGACTGCGGGCCGTGAAAAAGCGGGGAAAAAGGCGGAAAAATAATTAATACCAAAATCCTTCCCAAGAACCACCGAGTATTCTCCAATCAAGATGTTACCTGTGGTGCGCTGTGATTACTCCGAGCTGCTGGGATTTGTACAGGCTGCGTCAGCTGAGTCACCAGTGCACCCACTCCTGGCTCATAGGTGCCCCTCCCCTTATCACCCTTTTTGATGATGAGTTCGTTACAATCCACTTCTGGCGGTCACACGTGCGGTTCCAAAGCTCCAGTGGGACTTAGATGAAGCAGTCCTGAAGACCTGCCAACAGAAAAGGGGGGGTGCCCCACGGCAACGCCATCCACACACGGCGGCGGGCGCCAAGCAAGCAGCACCACAGTGCAGGCTCCACACTCAAACCCTCCAGTGGATGAAGGGCGGGCCCAAGGTATAAAACCATAAAGGGACCAAAAAAAAAGCCCACCCTCAAAACACTGGAAGCGGAGCAGGTGCGCACACCCACCACAGCACTCTACCCAGCAGACACAACTCATCCCGCCAGCGCACGCGTGCGGCGCTACCTCCCCTCACATAACTCGTCCCCTCAGGGATCTAGGACGCCTTGTTCAGAATGAGCTTGCCGTCCACCACTCCAGCATAGGGGTGGGTCGGGCCCACCACACCCGCCCAACCTCGCGGCATCACGCCGCCCTCAGCAAAGGACGCCAGCGCGTCCCAAAGGTCCATCGTCGCCAGCGCCCCTGCCCGCTCAACCGACACCGTGCGATCAGGGGGCAGCACACCATCACGCGGACGCGTGATGCGCCACAGGTGGCGGCATCCGCGCTCCATAGCGTCCACCACGAGCGCTGCCACCACAGCCCACCCACCAGCACGCACCCCAGCGGGAGGCTGCAGCAGCCACACCTGGCAGCACGTGATGACCGGCGTAGGAGCAGGGAGGGCAGAAGCAACCGCCACCACCACCGCCTCCGCCACCGCGCATCCCCAGAAGCAGTGCGCACGCCACGCCGTCGCCGGCGGCCCGTCCTCCTCACGGCACCGCCACCCGCTCGGGCACTCGGGCACTCCAAGCGCAGCCTGCTTGTGAAAGCCACTCACCCATAGCCGCCAGATGGGCTCCTTGCAGGCGCTGAGGAGCGGCAGCCGCCACAGCCCTGGCACCGCCGCCTCCAGGGTGCGCAGCCCCGCGCAGACCTGAGCGTCAGTTGCACGGGGGCCTCCGCGCATCCCGCAGTCAAGCGCCAGAGCCGCCTCCACCGTGGCTGCCCGCCGCACTCGCCGCTCGTCCACAACCGCCCGCAGTTGAAGCGCCACCGCTAGCTTGCATGTCAGCTTCCCGACCACGCCCGGGCCGTGCGCAAACCCAACCCACCGGGGCTCGTCCGCGGCCCTGCCCCCCGCAGGCAGGGGAGCATGTTTGGCAGTTGCGGATCGGAGGCCAGGCCGCCCACCCTGCCATCCAGCCGGCGTGATGACACTCGGCAGCTGCCACCCGACCAGCCGCAGGATTTCCACCACAGCAGCGCGCTCGCCCGTGCGAGGGAGGGGCTGGAAGCGACGGAGCGGCCGGAGCAGAGTGAGGGCAGCTCCACCAGCTGCCGCCTTGACCCAGGCTGAGGGCACTGCCGCGAGCGCGACCGCCACTGCCGTGAACAGGGGGTCGAGCGTGCGCTGCACGCACAGCAGATCTGGCCCACCCCCCAGCACTGGCGGCGGCACCCCTGGGAAAAGGGCGCTGCACAGGACTGCCCTCCAGACACTGCCCCCGTCGTAGGCGCCGCACGCCAGAGCTGCGCAAAACTGCCCCAGCACGAGCGGCGCGCGTTCCGAATCCGCGGCAGCGTATACCGCCAGGCATGAGTGGTCGACCGTGCGTGTGCTGCGCACCATGTCGACAGCAGCGAGCCACGCCCACAGCGCACACAGGTCTGTGACCGTCCGCATGCCGGGGAGGGCGTCGCGCACGCGGGCGAGGCCGTCCACACGCCAGCAGGTCGCACCGGTCGAGCTGAAGAGCGCATGCCCTGCCGCATCCCCAGTGGGCTCCCGCCACTGTACCGTCCGCTGCGCAGCCGGCAGCTCCAGCTGGAGGGGGTTTGCCCAGAGCGGCGCCTCCGCCCCCCACAGCTCAGCTGTTTGCACGCGTCCCAGGATGCGCGCCACTGGCCCCAGGGCCTGCACCCCATTGAGCATGCGCCGCATCGGCCCAGCCAGCAGCGCCGCGCTCACAACCGGTTCTACGCACTCACCAACGAGGCCGCTTGGCAGAGTGCCTGGCCCAGGCGCGGGCCCCGCCATAAGCACAAAAAGGCTCGGGTGGGCCCCCGGGCAGAGGCGGTGCACCGCCTCCACCATGAGCGGCTCCCATGCCGGCTGAGCCGGGGTCGCGGGCTGCTGTTCCGGCTGTGCCCCCCTGCCACCTCCGTCGCCCCCGCTGCCGCCACCTCCGCCGCCGTCGCCGCCACCAGCCTCGCCACCATCGCCGGCCCGTGGGGACGACAGCAGGAGATGGGGGGCGCCAGCCGCCCACGCCCCAAACAGGCACGCGAGGTGGACGGCCCACTGCGCGTGCACAATCTCCCGCCACGCCGGCGCCCCAAAACCACCGTGCGCCGGCCGCCCCAGAAGCATCGCAGCGTGCGCGCCTGGCACCGAAGAGGCCCACCGCGGCAGCGCTGCCGGTGGGTCCGGCCCCACGCTCCTGTCCACCAGAGTAGCCGTCCACCGGGAGAGCAGACTCTCTGCCTCCGGAGTCATGCCACAGTGCACCGCCCGGAACAGGATGCGGGAGACCCCGTACGTCGCCGGCGCGTGCCCCCTGCCAAAGACAGACATTGGGAAGCGCGCGAGCTTGGTGTACGCGGCCGCAAGCCTCTCACGGCACACCCCGGTGACGGCCTCGGGGGCGGCAGGCCGGCAGAAACGGGCACGCCCAGCGACATGCCCGCGTCCAGCACGCGCAGCCCAGCCACCTCTGCACCCGCCAGCAGGCCCTCCCCCGCCGAACCCAGGGGCAGGATGCCGCACTTGCCGAGGTTTAGGACGAGACCCGTCGCTCGGCCAAACACCGCCATCGCCTCCACCAGCGCAGCGACGGCAGCCGTCGCACACGACCGGAGGAGGGGCATGCAGTCGTCAGCGTACTGGGGGCAGGTCACTCTGCAGCCAGGCACGACCTCGAACCCCACCGCCGGGCAGGTGCGCAGGAAGCACGCGAGCGCATGCCCCAGGAACAGGAAGAGGGCTGGCGCAGCGGGGCAGCCCTGGCGCACGCCCGCCGCATACTGGCGCGGGTCAGAGATGAACCCGTTGACCTCGGCCGACGCGTACGTGTGCGTGAGGATGGTGCGGGTCCATGCCAGCACACCGTCGCCGACGCCCACCGCCTCCATGACCGCAAGGAGGCAGCCACGGTCGATGGTGTCGTACGCCTTGCGGAAGTCGAGCAGCGCCAGCGCTGCACCCGTCGGCCCCACGCCCTCTGCCGCGTTGGCAGCCAACAGGCCAGGCAGCACCTGCGTGAGGCAGATATTGTCCGAGATGCGGCGGCCAGCGAGGAACGCAGTCTGTTCCGGCCCCACCACCGCAGCGAGCAGCGGCGTCCACCTCGTCGCCAGCACCTTGGCGAGGATGCGGTAGTCAGAGCCCAGCATGGTGAGTGGGCGGTAGTTTGCCGCATCCGCTGCATCTTTGGCCTTGTAGATGGAGGCGACAACGCCATCGAGAAACCCAGGCGGCGTCTCACCCGTAGCGCCCACCGCGGTGAAAACCGCCGCCAGAAGCACAAAGGCTGGCTCTCCGAGCTTCCGCCACACATCCACTGGGATGCCATCCGGGCCTGGGGCGGTGCCAGGCTTGGAGTGAGTGGCCGCCGCCCGCCCCTCGGCGGGCGTGACAACAGGCGCGCCCGCTGCGTCCGCCACCGCCTGCGGCACGCGCGGCGAGTGCGTACGCACCGCCCCCAGCACAGCCTCCCGATCAGCGGGTGATGGCGGTGGCGGCCGAGAGACCGCCGCCACGGCATCAGCCATGATGTCAGCCATTCCCATGCCGTCAGTGACGAGGATGCCTCGCGCATATCTGAGGGCGGCGACGCGCCGTGCCGTCGCTGGCTTGCGGAAGGCTGCCGCCATGCCCCCGGCAACGCGCTCTCCCGGCCGCACACATGAGGGGGGGGCTGGAGCGTACCGCCGCACCGCCGCGTCCAGGCGCCGCTGCAGCGTATAGAGCCCGGCGAGCTCCGCCAGCCCATCGCGCCCCGCCTCAACAGCCGCGTGCGCTCGTTTCAGGTCTGCACGCAGCCGGGCCACCTCCACCGACACAGCATCTCGACGCCGACCCAGGTCGCAGTCGAGGCGGCGGGCCTCGCAAGCCAGGCGCGGCTTGAAAGCCTGCCACCACCACATAAGCTCCGTGTGGCCATGGGTGGGTGCCCCCGCTGCCTCCCGACCAAACCATGCACTGAACCCATCGGCCAGGTCACGATCAGCCCAGAAATGGGCTCGCACACGCGGCCGCCCGGGCCCGCGCGCCTCTGGCACTAGGGGGGAGAGGTGCATTGCCACAACGCGGTGATCCGACCCGCCCGACTCCCCCGCGTCGCACCCGAGGATGCGTGGCACGAGGGCCGTCGACACGTAGAGGCGGTCGAGCCGCGCCTGTGCATTATACGCACTGAAGGTGTACCCCCTCTGCATGGGGTGGACGAGGCGGTACGCGTCACGGAGCGGGGAGTCCTCCACCAGCGCTGCCATCGCCGCCGCCGGGGCGCAGTCGCGCCACTCGAGGGCCCCCGCAGAGCGGGCGCGGTCACGTGGGCTCTCGACAAAGTTGAAATCGCCTGTGAGCACGAGGTGTGTATGGCCAGCAGCAAGCGGTCGGATGCGCTCCTCGATGAACGCCGCCTGCACTGCTGGCCGGTTCGGCTGCGAGGCCGGAAGGTACGCGTTGACGAGGCGCAGCCGCCCAGCTCCCCCACCTCCAGCTCCCCCACCCCCACCACCCGCGCCCCCACCACCCCACGTGATATCCATCACCATCAGCCGGCCGTCGCCATCCGCCTGGACGAACGGTTGGAGCACTGCCACGAGGTCCGACCGCACGAGGATGGCGACACCAGCCAAGGTCCCCGCGCCGCCCCCCCAGAAGAAGGTGTAGGACTCAGTCCCCAGGTGGTAGGCACAGCCGGACGCGTACCGGTCGACGCCATCCATCCTCGCGACGTCATCAGCTGCAAAATGCACCTCCTGGAGGCACACCACATCGAGGCGGCGGTCGTGCGCCCAGACTCGCATGAGATCCACCAGCTTGGGCCCCTCTCGCAGGCCGCGCACGTTGTGCGTGCCCACCCGGAGGCCGGGGGCAAAGCAGCCTCCGCGCGCAGGCTGTCCAGCAGGTGGCGTCATCCGTGCACGATGAACGGGTGGCCATCTGGCAGGGGGTTACCCAGGCGCCAGTCGTCCGGCAGCGCCGGCATCACGGGGCAGCCCGCCGCATTGAGGATGTTTCTGACATGGTCCATCGGCCAGTCGTGATGCCCGCCCCGCTTGCTCACGACGGGGGTCTGGACAGTGTATCCGTTGAGGATGTCCATGATCCACTCCTTCGCTGCGTCGGCTGTCAGGAAGCTCCCGCAGTGGATGGCGTCCCTGAGTCCGCTGGTGATCCCGGGGTTGTCGACGGGCCCAATGCACGGTCCGCCCCGCGCGTACGCAAAGGCATGAACCTTGCCGCGGACCCATCCACCACCATCCTCTCCACGACCAGTGGCCCCCCCAGTAGTGGCCAGGGCCTGCGTCTGCCCGCCCCCTCCACCCGCACCCGCTCCTCCAGCTCCCCCACCACCAACAGCTTCTGCAGCCCCCGCGCCCCACCCGCCGCGGCCGGAGCAGCAGCAGGCATGGCGACACCACCCTCATCACCACCAGTCCTACGGCGTGCCATGCGCCGCCCCTCCTCGCCGTCCTCTGCCGCCTCAGGCGTCGCCTCGCCGCGTCGCGGCTCAGGCTGGCGGAGGCCCACGGGGGTGCCGAGCGGGGCATCGTCAGCGGCATCGAGCTCCTCATCACCCCCCGCACGCTTGCGCCCAGCCGACTGGGTGGCGTCGAGCATGCGCTCCTCACGGTCACGGTCGGCCTGCAGGGCCTCCTTGCCCACAGCTGCCGCAGCTGCGCCCACAGCTGCCGCAGCTGCGCCCACAGCTGCCGCAGCTGCTGTAGCCTTCTGCCGGTCCTCGAAGGCGCGCCTCTCCGCAAGGAGCTGGTCCACTTGCACTCTCTTCTGGCGCTCTGCTGCGAGCGCACGCTCGCGGAGCGCTAAGTTGGCCGCACGCTCGTCCGAGGGGCCTGCCGCCGCCGCAGCAGCAGCAGCAGCAGCCGCAATAGCAGCCTCAGCAGAACCACCACCGCCAGGCCCGGCACCGTCCTCATCGTCATCACCGTCACCGGCACCGTGACCGTACGAGTCGTGGTCCTCATCGTCCGCACCCTCCTCGATGGTGCCCAACTGGTGCTGCACCCCAGGCCCCGCATGCAGCCCCTGGACAGCCGCGGCATAGGACGGGGCCTGGCCCCCCAGCGACGGCCTCGGCGGCAGCCCACCCGGCGGCGGCCCTCCCGGCGCCCCCGGTGCCCCCGCAGCGCGCGCATCCGGCGGCGTCCCACCCGGCGGCGGCCCACCCGGCGGTGGCCCACCCGGCGCCCCCGCGGCGCCCGCGGCACGCGCGGGGCGCGCGGGCCCCAGCATGCTGAGGGGCAGGCGCGACACGCGCAGCCGGCAGAAGGACGGCGCGTCGGTGCGTTGGCGGCACTCCACCCTTGTACACGCTGCCCTCCGGCCTCATGAGCTGTACGCCTAGCTGGCGCAGGCTGTCGCCCACAGGCCATACGGAGCATCCGGGAGGTGGGTCGACCATGCGGTTAGCGACGGCCACGGGGTGGGTAGCGGCGTCGGCGACGTTGTCGTGTCTAGCGTCGTTGTCTAGCATGACGCTGTTAGAGGAGCGCCTAAACCTGCCAAACCTGGCCTGAACCCGATTTTTAATACAAGGCGACAAACCCCCAAAATACAGCCCACAGCACACCGTCTGGACTGTCTTGTACACGCACAGAGGCACAGCTGAAAGCGCGCCATCACCACCATGCAGTCGCCTGCTGCCGCCACACTGGAATATCTACAAACACTGAAAAAACACAGAAATACATGATGATCTGCGGCGCTGGAGGAGCCTGTGCTCTACTATTTAAGATGCTTTAAATAGAATCGCCTCGAGCACAAGGGGACTATATTTTTACGAAGGATTATTACGAAGGATTACCCGTGCTGCATTTTACGAAATCACCCTTAAGGCACATACTTTAGGATTCGACAGCTCCGCCGCCAGCCACACAATCGCCGACAGCCACGCGACGTTCATGTTCAGCCACGCAGCGACACACTCTCACATCAGAGACACCCATACAGAGGCCACGCATGGCAACGGGGGGCAGCGACGG
>VFSX01000804.1:0-35923 GCA_016618255.1 Chlamydomonas sp. UWO 241 | reverse complement strand
TTCCCGCTGCTGCACCATTGCCGTACGGAGGCTCGAACCCATAAACCCCAAACTCTCTCCCATCCTCACACACACACACACTCACAAACACACACACACACACACACACACACACACAAACACACACACACACACACGCACAGGGCCCTTCCCCGTGCGGCCGTCGCGGCCACGCGGCCGACGTGGCGTCTGGTCGTCACCTACTGCTGCACCATTGCCGTGCGCAGGCTCGGACCCATACACCCCAAACCCTCACCCATCCTCACGCACACGCACACACAGACACACACACACACACGCACATGCACACGCCCCCACACACACACAGGGCCCTTCCCCGTGCGGCCGCAACGGCCACGCGGCAGACGTGTTGTCTGGTTGCTTCCCGCTGCTGCACCATTGCTGTACGGAGGCTTGGACCCATGAACACAAAACCCTCTCCCATCCACGCGCACACACACACACACACACACACACACAGGGCCCCGCCCCGTGCAGCCGTCGGGGCCACGCGGCCGACGTGGCGTCTGGTCGCTTCCTGCTAAAAATCAACTCTCCCATCCTCTCTCTCACACACACACACACACACACAGGGCCCCTCACCGTGCAGCCGTCGGGGCCACGCGGCTGAAGTGGCGTCTAGTCGCTACCTGCTGCTGCACCATTGCCGTACGGAGGCTCGGACCCATAAACCCCAAACCCTTTCCCATCCTCACACACACACACACAGGGCCCCTCCCCGTGCGGCCGCCGCGGCCACGCGGCCGACGTGGCATCCGTGCGCTTCCTGCTTCTGCATGGAGGCTTTGACGGGAGCGGGCTGAGGGGCCATCAATCCCAAACCCTCTCCCATCCTCACACACACACACACACACACACACACAGGGCCCCTCCCCGTGCGGCTGCCGCGGCCACGCGGCCGACGTGGCATCCGGGCGCTTCCTGCTTCTGCATGGAGGCTTTGACGGGAGCGGGCTGAGGGGCCATCAACCCCAAACCCTCTCCCATCCTCACACACACACACAGTAACAGTAACATGGGGTTTCCAGCTAAGCAGGCTACTCTTCTACTAGAGACACCCGCAGATACTCCAGCACACTTAAGTACTAGAGTACCGCCGGCTCCCGGCCGATAGACTATCGCTCCCGCCGGCTAGACTACCCCAAACAGCGGTCTCTGAGAGACATGTCTGGCAGGGAGCATATAGGAGAGGACCTTCCTCAAGGTCACAGTAGTGGCCTTGTGGCCAGTCAAAGCCGGCAGAGCCGACTGGCGCTGACTGGAACGGTCCCCGCCTGGCAGTGCATGGCTGTCCAGCTCTCGTTTGCATTGGGCTCAGCCGGTGCCCCATGCCTCATGCATGGCCAGGTCCCACCCTCCAGGGGTGCATGGACGACAGAGTTGTCATGGAGGCTGCCTGGAGACCTTCCAACGCCAGTCACCGGCAGCGAGCGACCCCGAGGATGAGCGCGGTGACGAACGCTGCGATTGGTGAAGCGGATTTACTCTGTGTTGCCTCGGCGGTCGCCACCGCTGAGGCCGTGATGGTAGCCCGCCTCCACAGGCAGCCATCTTGACCAATGTCCAGCATGCATTGACGGGCGCCAGCTCCTCCGCTCGTCGATCAACGCGTCGAGATCGGTGCCGCATGGCGTCCTGCATGGAGGGAGGATAAGGGCCTTCTCCCAGCACGGGCCGCGGCAGCGCCGCGGCTACTCGCCAAGCCATGGCAGCGCCGGGCAAGCCGCTCCTGAAGTGTTCCACCGAGGGGCAGTCTAGCAGGGGCCGGGCCAGTCGTATTTTACCCCGCTCGTCAGCGGCACGGAGATCCTCGTCACCAGCAGCGCCGCATTGCTGGGTCCAGGCTCGGCGACGAGAATGCGCCTCCGTTAATCGAGCCCCCCTCTCCCCCTCACACACACATTCCATTCCATTCCAGATCGTTACTGAGGATACACGGCGATATCGTTCCAGAGGCGGCGAAAAGGCGTCTCGTCAATAGCGGAGACCACTCGTCGCTATAAGGGGACATATAATGCCACTCTGCTGCGGGGGGGCTGCCTCTGAGGCACTGCATCTAAGTACGCTGTGTTGTACGCTGACTAAACTGACTGTGATCACTCTCACTCTCTCTGAGGCTGTGGTGGGTGGTCGCAACCTCTATCCCGCCTTAATCAGATCGCCGCATATGGACTCCCACAGCTGTGGAAATCTCGCTAGGGTGAGCCATCCGGGTGGGACTCGGTTGTCGAGGATGCGCGTGAGCTCTGGGTGCGCGGCGTACTTGGCTCTCTCTCGTTTGAACCGCGATTCTTGACGGCGTCTCGAAACCGTTGGGATGTGAAAATGTCACCTGCATTTTGCCGGTACGACGTGATGGCCCCTCCCGCGTGGAGGCCATCCGCGTCCGGTCGACGGCACATGAAAAGTGCGGCGGTGGCTGGGAAGATGGGGTGTGGAGGGTGAACGGGCTGGGGAGGGGGAGGGGAGGGGAAGATGGCGGGGCTGGGGTGGGGAGGGTGGAGGGGCTGAGGAGATGGAGAGGGGGGGAGGTGGCGGATGAGGGGACCGATGAACGCAGCTCGGTGTTTGTTGATGGTGTCGATGATAATTCAGCCTCTCCGAGCGCTCAGTATTCGTGCCGAATGCCCACGTGTCACAAACACACACACACACACACTCACACACACAGGGCCCCGCCCCGTGCGGCCGCCGCGGCCACGCGGCCGACGTGGCGTCTGCACGGTATTTGCTTCTGCACGGAGGCTTTGACGGAAGCGGGCTGAGGGGCGATGCGTGGGCGTTTGACACGAGGACTGAGCGATGGGAGAGGTTGGAGGTGCGTGCATGTGAATGAGTATCGACCTGGGTAGTAGGCTGTGTGTGTGTGTGTGTGTGTGTGTGTGTGTGTGTGTGTGTTTGTGACACGTGGGCATTCGGCACGAATACTGAGCGCTCGGAGAGGCTGAAGGCTTGTGTGTGTGTGCCCCCACCCCCTTGCACATGAAGGTGTCAACAGACGCAGACGACTGCCCTGCGCAGCCACCGCACGCTGGTGGCGGTATGCAGCTCCTCACGCCATCACCACACACGCACACACCCACATGCACATGCACACGCACATGCACGCACATGCATGCGCAAACACACACACACACACACACACACATGCACACACACACACACACACGCACACACGCACAGGTGCCGCCGGTGCCGACGACTGCCCCGCCCCGCGCAGCCACCACACGCTGCACACACACACACACACACACACACAAACACAAACACAAACACTCATAGGGGGGTGACGCACACACTAGCCGCGCCCACTGGTGTCCGGCACACACACACACGCACGCACACACACACATTCACACACACACATTCACACACACACACACACACACACACACACACACACACTCGCTCACACGCACATGTGTCGGCTGGGGCCGACGACCGCCCCGCCCCGCGCAGCCACCACACGCCAACCGTCGCTGGCGGCAGCGCTGTGCTGCTGGGCGGCACCGGCGCGCTCGGCCCGCTGCACACACATGCACTCACGCACGCACGCGCACACACAGGTGGCGGCCGGCGCAGACGACTGCCCCGCCCCGCGCAGCGACCACACGCTCACCGTCGCTGCCGGCGGTGCTGTGCTGATGGGCGGCACCGGCGCGCTCGGACCGCTGGGTCAGGTCCACCTGATGGAGAGCCCTGGGGTGGCGGCAGGGCTGGCGCAGCAACAGGTTGGTGGGGGCTGGTAGGGGGTTGGTTGAGCCTTAGGTGCTCATCTTTTTGTTGGAAATGTGAAGAAAACCTTCTAGCCAGCTCCCCCCCCCCAACACGTCCACACCGTGTCCAAATCCACACCTCCTTGCACCCCTCCACACTTTCCACACTTTCCGCACACACCCAACAGGCGCTGCTCCACACCAGGCGCGAGCTGTCGTCCGCGCAGGCCACGGGCGTGCAGCTGCAGGTTGGTTTAATCTGGGTTGCATGATGATTGTGATGGATTTTACAGTCGTGTGTGGCGCACCTACCGGCAGCGTATTCGACCTTGATCAACGTATAACGCCCGAGCGCTACAGACGGGTGGCTGGCTACTGGTGGTGGGGGGCTAGTGGGTCGGGGCCGGACCAAGACAGCATGCTACATGACCATGGGTTTCGTTTAGGCTGTAGGCACGGTTTAGGGCTCAGAGTGTCGGGGTTTAGCGGCTGGGTTTAGGAGGCCAGGCCAGGCCACGGGCGTGCAACTGCAGGTATTCTCCAGTTTAGTTTTTTTTAGGCTCTACAAAGCTTAGATTGGGGTTGGGATTTCGTAGGGTTGGGCTTAGGGCCAGAACTGGACTTGGTTCTAGGCGGTGGTACTCGGACTAGAGGGTAGTCTTCGCTGGAAAGCCGATGTAAGTGTTACTGTAGGGTCGGGGTTGTATGCCCCACGGCTAGGGCTAGGAGCTCCTAGGGTTCAGTTACAGTTACAGTTACATCGGCTTTCCAGCAAAGACTACCTCCAGTCCTAGTACCACCGCCTAGACCCAAGTCCAGTTCTGGCCCTAACAATTACTTGTGAGGGGCGGTAGCCACCAGCCGGCTGCCTGCCAACGTGAAGTCCCAGAGCAAAAAGGAGAGCTATTGTGCGACGCCTCCAAAATATGTTTTAACTGCTTCTAGGGGATAAGGGGTCAAGTGGCGCTTGCCAATCTACTTGACCGCCGTGGTGGATGGGCCGGCGCCCGAGGGGCAGCCGGACCGTACACCACGGCTCTCCACCCGACCCTATCCTGAGCACGCTCAAACGCCGTGTCCGAAAAAGTCTTCCAATCAGAACGAGTGCCACTAGTTTCGCCTAGCTGCTGAATCAGTAGCTTAAGAAAATAGTGTCGGGAGGAGGCTGGAGGCCGGCCTTGCTGCCGAGCCACATCCATTGTGCAGTCAAAAGCCGTACGAGGAAGACGAGAAGCCGGCATGCGCATCACATGGCCTAGCCACTGCATTGATCACTTTACCACAAGGCTCTCAATTGGCTCAGTGTCGCACGCCTGCCGAATATAAGTTAATCTGTGCCGGTCGACCAGGCGCACACCCAGAATGCGACGAAGGCAGTTAGAGTGGGCAACCTCCAATTGAGTCAGTTGTGTTTTAGTAGGGCCCATGTTTCGCAGCCGTACAGAAAGTGGGGCAGCACGAAAGTGTTGTAAACCCGCATCTTAGACTGCACTTGCATCTTCTTGCTGGCCCAAATCTAATCAAAAGACGCAAACACGCCCAGCGCGCGACCGACACGCACACCGATCTCCTTTTCCACACCACCACTCTGGGTTATCCAACTCCCTAGATACTTAAATGCAGAGACGGTCTTCACTTCACCACCAGTCAGCGCAAACGTGGGCAGATCCGCGTCAAAATCTGCTGGCAAAATCATCACTTCTGTCTTGGCGGCGTTGATTTGCATGCCAAAGCTAGAGGACACTTTGTCAAGGATTTTCAGCATAAGCGCCAACTGAGCTGGGTCATGTGAGAACAAACATAAATCGTCGGCATACATCAGCATTACTATGCGCTCAACCGACGACGACAACACAGAGCCGCCGGCTCGGGTCACGACTGACACGCCAGCCCCCTCTGGCATCATGTCTAGCGCCTTTCTCACTATGTGGTCAATAACAGCATTGAACAACACAGGAGCAATGACGCACCCCTGTCGCACACCAGACGACCCGGGGAATTCGTGCCCGATTTTCCCAGCCAGTCGCACGGCAGCTGCGGTGTTGGTGTGAAGATCCTCCAACAGATCAAAAATGTGCGGATGAACACTGTATAATATAAGGACTCTCCACAGTGCCGCACGGTTTATGCAATCGTAAGCTTTAGAATAGTCGACAAATGCCACAGCCATGCATTGTTTGTAATCGGCATGTGCCACGCTCAGCGAGCGCAGAGTAAAAATCGCATCAACCGTGCCTCTGCTTTTTCTGAAACCACACTGAGCCTCATGCAACTGACCATCAACCTGCGTGGAGACGCGGTGCAGAAGTATGGCAGCGTACACTTTCCCGGCAATAGAGAGAAGGCTTATACCGCGGTAGTTACCAGGGGAGTCACGCGGACCCTTCCCCTTATATAACGGTGTGATAATAGCAGTTTTCCATTCCCTCGGAAATCTCCCCGACCGCCACACGGCGAAGATGACCCGGTGGAGCCATGCGATGGCAGGTGGGCACCGCAACAGCATGGTGTCCAGCTGGTCACCGCCCGGAGCGGCGGCCAAGCGCAACGCTCGCACACACGCCTCCGTCTCAGCCAGGTCAGGGGGGCGCCCGTGCGCCTCGTCCACCTCTGTGGCGCGTGTGAGCTCAAACGCCGCTACATCGTTCTCCAGCTGGTTCAGGGTCTCGTCGCTGAGCTTCGTCTCCCCGCCATATAGCTTGTCGAATGACTCTGTCATGGCCTTCAGCACCCCGTCTGGACCGCTGTGCAGCGCGCCCGAGACGTCCCGCATGGCAGGTCGGATCTGATGGCTGCGGCTGCGGCCCGCCAGCCTGTCGCACGCCTAGGGTTCATAAGGGCTTAAAGGCTGGGTCAAGGATTGAAGGGTTCGCCCACGCAGGCCATAGGCGTGCAGCTGCAGGTTGGGTTAATATGGGTAGCATGCTGCATGGCTATGGGTTGCGTTTAGGGTTTGGGATCTAGGGGTTGTCCGCGCAGGCCACGGGCGTGCAGCTGCAGGTTGAGTTAATATGGGTTGCATGCTGTATGGCTATGGGTTGCGTTCAAGGTCCAGAGGCTGGGTTTCGCGGCGGGGTTGGGGTTTTAGACGAGGTGGCGCGCTGAGAGCCCTACCCCCCCCTTCCAAGCGTGCACACACACACACACACACACACACACACACACACCGCCACGCCTGGCCGCCCTCGACCGCGCGCGCGCGCTTGAAAGCGCGGGGGCGGCGGAGGAGAGGGCCGTGAGGGCCCTTGTCCCTTCATATTCTGCCCCCATAAAACATACACACACACGTACACACGTACTCACCCCACCCGCGCACTCACACAGGTCGCGCTACGTCTGGCCGCCCTCGACCGCGCGCGTGCACTTGAAAGCGCGGGGGCGGCGGAAGAGAGGGCCGTCAGGGCGGCGGTTGACCGTGTCTTGGCAGAGAAAGCGGTGGCAGATTTGGAGCTAGAGGTGGGTTTGTTGGCACACACACACACACACACACACACGCGTGCGCACGCACGCACGCGCAAACACACACACTGTTAGCCATCACCAACCGCTCACACATGTGCAGCTGGCGGCCTCTGTGGCGCTCGCAGCAAAGCGCCTGGCCGCGTTCCGTACTGATCAGAGGATTTGGTGAAACTCAGTTTGAGGAGTTTTGTTTGGGGCACTTGAGCGTGCTTTGGTGAAACACGCTTGGGGAAGTCAGGCTGCCGCATAAGCACTTGTAGATGCACGTTTGGGGAGTTTTTTTTCAGTAGCAGATAACAGGTAGCTGGCACGCCCCCCCCCCCCCCCCCGGAGCATGATGGATTGCGCTTCTTCGAGAGTTACATGTGAATGGCCTAATGATACCAAGAACTACATTGAAGACCCAGTCCACCCCCCACCCCCCTCACCACCACCACACACCCACCCCCTCCACCCTCCTACTCCCCACAGACACCACCACCCCTCGCCTCTTGGCGTGTGCACAGCTGCCGGCCTCTGTGGCGCTCGCAGCAAAACGCCTTGCAGCGCAGCAGGCTGCAGATCCCCCCCCCCCCCCCCCCCATGCATGCCCCCCCCCCCCCCAACCCTCAACCCCCCCTGCCCCTTGATGTGTGCGTGCACGGCTGGCGGCCTCTGTGGCACTCGCAGCAAAGCGCTTGGCAGCGCAGCAGGCGACGCACCCACACACGCACCCAGCCACCCGTGCCCCCCCTCCACAATGCCTTGCAGCTGGCGGCCTCTGTGGCGCTTGCAGCAAAGCGCCTGGCAGCGCAGCAGGCATGCACCCACACTCGCACCTAGCTACCCTTCCCCCCTTCACAATGCCTTGCAGCTGGCGGCCTCTGTGGCGCTCGCAGCAAAGCGCCTGGCAGCGCAGCAGGCATGCACCCACACTCGCACCTAGCTACCCTTCCTCCCTTCACAATGCCTTGCAGCTGGCGGCCTCTGCGGCGCTCGCAGCAAAGCGCCTGGCAGCGCAGCAGGCAGCAGTCGCAGAGGCGGCGACGCTCGCGCGGCGCATTGCACGGGCGAGGGCGGGCGGCATGCAGGTGGGATTTGGGCAGGGTTGCTTGGGGTTGCTCGGGGTTTCAGTGGGATTGGGGGCTTCTACGGGGTTTTAGGGATTAGGGTTATCAGTAGGCAGCAGTAACAGAAGCGGCGACGCTCGCGCGGCGCATCGCGTGAGCGAGGGCGGGCGGCATGCAGGTGGGCTGTTTGGCACCCGCCAGTTTGCCCAGACTGTCCTAGTTAATATTCAACTGAGTTGACTCAACTTGCAGTAGGATTATAGGCATTTTATCAAGAGGCGGTAGTCGCCGAGGCGGCAACGCTCGCGCGGCGCATTGCACGGGCGAGGGCGGGCGGCATGCAGGTGGGATTTAGGCAGGGTTGCTTGGGGTTACTTTGGGTTATAGTGGGCTTGAGGGCTGCTACGGGCAAGCGCAGGCGGCACGCAGGTATAGGTTTGGGCAGGGTTGCTCGGGGTTTTAGTCGGCTTGAGGGCTGCTACGGGCTTCGGGGGTTAGGTTGTACAGATGGCGGCAGTCGCCGAGGCGGCAACGCTCGCGCGGCGCACTGCACGGGCGCGCGCGGGCGGAATGCAGGTGACTGGGGATCTGGGACCGCATGTGCCACGTGTGGACTGTAGACCCGTCGTCATGCTGTCAACACTGGTTTGCGGGCGAGGCCGGGGCCCTCCACCTGCAGCACACAGGAAACGTTTGCCAGCTGCCCTCATTTCGCTGCCCCGGGATCGCTGCCCCGGGATCGGGATGCTATGCACAGGTCGCGGGCGAGGCTGAGGCCCTCCACCTGCAGCACAGAGAGGAGATGTACTTCCAGCTCTGCATTTCCTGATTCGTCTGCCTCCCCCCCCCTCGATGCTATGATACGCACAGGTCGCGGGCGAGGCCGAGGCCCTCCACCTGCAGCTCCTCGAGTCGCGTGAGTCGTGCGCACGCTGCCTGCATGTCTGCCTGTCTGCACGTGCCCTCCTCCGCCAGTGCCTGGGCGGTTGGCTGCGCCCTCCCCCGTCAGTGCCTGGGCCTCAACCAATACCTGGGCTTCCGCCAGTGCGTGGGCCTCCGCTTGTGCATGTGCCCTCCTCCGCCAGTGCCTGGGCGCCCTGCCGGGCCTGACCGGCCTGACCGGCCTGACCGACCTGCCCTGCTTGGAAGCTTGGAAGCTTGCGCGGCCTGCCCTGCACCTGACTGTCTATTGCACCGTATAATTGTTTACGGTGGGATGGCCAAGGGATGGCCTGTTAAGACAGGCAGGTTGTGTCCTGTTAGGTGCGTCACGCACGACTGTAAAAATCATCATCATGTCAACGCGTCTGCCTGTCCCACCCCATTCATTAGGTGTGCACGTCTCCGAGCTGGAGATGACGCTTGAGGACGCACTCGCTGCCGCACACGAGGCGCAGGCGGCAGCACTGCAGATCAGCGGGGAACGGGCGGCAATACAGGTGAAAACATTACCCCCACTCCGCACAAGCACAGAGAGAGAGAGAGAGAGAGAGAGAGAGGGGGTGGGAGGGGGATAGCTGCCGCACATGAGGCGCAGGCGGCAGCACTGCAGATCAGCGGGGAGCGGGCAGCAGTACCGGCGACAACAGCACCACACACACACAGAGAAAGAGAGAGAAATAGTTGCCGTACATGAGGCGCAGGCGGCAGCACTGCAGACCAGCGGGCAGCGATACAGGCTTGCCAACACAGAGAGAGAGACAACACTCACACACACGACATAAATGCACACACGTGTGCCCGGATCCATGCCCCGACCCCGGCCACAAGCGCACACACGCAACGCCCCCCCCCCCTCGCCCACTTCCCTACCACACACACACACGCACACAGTCCCAGCTCGCCGGCTCATGCAACGAGGCCTCCGTGCTGCGCGCGGCGACAGCTGCACTTGAGGCGGAGCACCGGGCGGCGGCGCACAGGACGGCGCAGAGGACGGACGAGGAGGTCCGGTCGCTGCGGGCACGGCTGGACGAGGTGGGTGGGGCTTGGCACTCATCCATTTCCAAGGCTTCTCTCCGCTCCTTGCCTGGCCTGGATGCCGTGAGCCGCAAGCAGCCGCAGAGGACGGACGAAGAGGTTCGGTCGCTGAGAGCACGGCCGGATGGGGTAGGCACCTGATCCAGTGGGGTACCTGTGGTTGCATTGCCTTGCCTTTTCCGGGCGGGGTCGAGGCCGAGCAGAGCCGCAGCGCGCGGGCGACGAAGTCCGGTGTCTGACAGCACGCGCGGACGGGGTGCGTGGCCTTTAGTAGGAGGCCTCTGGACAGGAGACGAGTGTCCAGCACTGTCCAGTGCTGGTCTCGCCTGGAGTTGTTGTTGGTCTGGAAGCTGGCGGAGCACAGGGCGGACAAGGAGGTCCGGATGCTCTGACGTTGCGGCTTGACGAGGTGGGTGTGACTTACACCTAGGAGGCAAGTGTGTCCGTTGCTGGTCAGTGCTGGACCTGCCTTGAGTTGTGATTTCTAGCAGGCGGAGCACAGGGCGGCGCAGTGCGCGGACGAAGAGGTCCAGTCGCTGAGGGCGCGGCTGGATGAGGCAGGCACCTGATCCAGTGGCACCTCTGGGGCCTGATGTCGCAGCGCCTTGCCGTCTGCATGCGGGGTCTAGCTGGGCCGAGCTCCAAGCAGAGGGCGGACGGACTCCGAGCAGAGGGCGGACGGATTAGTCTGGTCGCTGCGGGCGCGGCTGGATGAGGTGGGTGGGTGGGGGGGCCTCTGGGTAGGGGGCCAGTGTGTCTGTTGCTGGTCAGTGTTGGCCTTGCCTTGAGTTGCGATTGGAAGTTGACGGAGCACCGGGCAGTGCAGAGGGCGGACGAAGAGGTCCAGTCGCTGAGGGCACGGCTGGATGAGGTGTGCACCTGATCCAGTGGCATCTGGTGGGGCGCCTGGTGTCGCAGCGCCTTGCCGTCTGCATGCGGGGTCTAGCTAGGCCGAGCTCCAAGCAGAGGGCGGACGGATTAGTCTGGTCGCTGCGGGCGCGGCTGGATGAGGTGGGTGGGGGTTGGCCTCTGTGTGGACTCTGGCTTGTCTGGCCTGCGGTTGGGAGGGTGGTGCCGAGGTCTGGTTTCTGACTGTTCAGACCTCTCTGGAGGGGAAGGCGGTGACGCGCACGTGCGCACAGGCACACACACACGCCGTTTGGCGTCGTTTTTCTCTCTCCAGGAGTCCCCTCCTAGTCCCCTTCTCTGCCAGCCTAGGCCCGTCCTTCATGTGTCACTCTGTCACTCTGTTGTGTTTAGGCTTCGTGTAAAACGTCCCTCCCCCCCCCAAAAAAGCCCACACGCACACGCACGATGTGGAACCCCGCAGGGGTCTCCCACCTAGAGCAGCAGACCTGGCTACAGCTAGCAGAGCTGCGATCATGCACACACACACACAAGCACCACCAGTGCCCATCTGCTGCGTCGACAAAGAGAAGCTTTTTGATTCTCCATCTAGTCCTAGATGAGCTTTCAGCTTCTCTAGTCAACAATCTTTGCTCCGACAGAAGCAGACTCTGAGAGGGACCCAAGGACACACGTGCGCGCATGAGTCCGCGCGGGCCGCGGACCGTTCCAGCGAGCTGTCAGAGCTGTGATCAAGCACGCACATGCACACGCGTGTGTGTGTGCACACACAGACACACACAAACACCTATTAACTGTTTCAACACACACACACACATACGGTAGAGTTCTAGGGGGCGCGATCCCACGGGCCTGTGAACCCCGGCCGTGCCCCCACGGGGAGGAGTCAGATCTGGGGGCTGAGTACCCTGTCAGGTCTAGCTAGCCCTGAATCACTAGCCCCCCACCACTAGTAGCCAGCCACCCGTCTGTAGTTCTCGGGCGATGATATGCGCCGAGCCAGGTCGAATGCGCTGCCTGTTAGGTACGTCACACACAACTGAAAATTCATCATCATCAAACACACAGGAGTCGGCGCGTGCCGCGGACCTTTTCGCCGAGCTGTCAGAGCTGCGGGCACAACGCGGCGGCGGCAACGGCGAGTCCCCGCGGGCAGCACATCAGGCGCGGCAGCTGTCGCGGCGCTCGACCGCTGTAGTGGGGGAGGTGCCAGACGGAACCGGGGCGGGAGGAGCCGGAGTGGGCGGCCTGCCCGTGGGTTCCGGCCGCGGCGGCGGCGGTGAGGGCGAGGGCGGCCGGGGCGCGGCCGCGCTGGCGGCGCGCTGTGCGCGCGCGGACGCGCAGCTTGCGCTAGTGGCGGCCGACCACGCGCAGCTGGTGCAGGTTTGTGCGTGCCTCCTCCCCGCCCACCCGTCCGCCCCCCCCCCCCTGCAACTCCAGTACGCACGCTCACCCCCACCTGCAACACAGGAGCCCGCGACCGCACGCGCGCACTCAACGCGTGCTTACTTGTGCCTACTTCCCGGCACCGTCCACACATATCCCTGCACATATCCCTACCACAGCCCCCTAAAGTGTTACCCCGGGGTTACACTCGACACCCACAGTGTAATGGCTTTGTTACAAGGCAACACATTTTTTTTGCAAATTTGTATTGCCTTGTAAAAAGCCATTACACTGTGGGTGTAGAATGTAACCCCGGGGTAACACTATAAGGGGCTGTGGTAGAGGCATAAGCTTGCCGCGCGAACCCACCCGTTGTTTCGGTACACCCGACCCCCCCTCCACACACCCGAGAATCTTCAACCCTTGAAAACCAGCTGCCGACGCAAGAGCGCACGGCCGCGCGCCCCGGGGCACACACTCACTCAACGCGCGCTCACGCCCACATCCAGCACCATCCACACAGGAGCTTCGCCAAGCGAGGCTGCGCGCGAAGCACACACACCCAGTCCTGAGTCTTGGGGTACACACCAATCCGCCTTTTCTACCCCAAGAATCTTCAACCCTTGAAAATCACCCACCAACGCAGCAGAGCGCGCCACGACGCCGCGCGTGGCGTCCGCGGCAGCGGCTGCCGCTTCCCGGCACCGTCCACATATGAGCTTCGCCACGCGAGGCCACGTGCGAAGCACACCCACCCAGTCCTGAGTCTTGGGGTACACACCAACCCGCCTTTTCTACCCCCGAGAATCTCCAATCCTTGAAAATCACCCACCAATGCAGGGGCACGACGCCGCGCGCGCCTAGTACCCTTGAATATGCACCGCCGTGGGGCACACAGCGCATACATAGTACCGTGGTACCGCTTTGCCTTGCCGATTAAATAATTCCGAGGATGTGCCGGCAGGGTCGATTTCTAAAAGAAATGCCGAAAAAGTAGAAAATGCCAACAGTAACGCCAAACCTTCGGCGAGGCTCCAAAATTCCAAACAATTACCTCCTTTGTAAAAGTGGCGGCAAGGCAAAGCGGTACTACGGTAGGGGTGCACACCCTGAATCTTGGACCCTTGAAAACCACCCACCCACACAGGAGCTCGCGGCCGCGCGCCACGTCGCCGCGCGTGTGTCTGCGACAGCAGCGGCCGCTTTCCCGGCACCCTCCACACAAGAGCGTGCCACGAGTGCCTGCGCGAAGCACACCCACCCGATTCCCGAGTCTTGGGGGTACACACCAATCCGCCCTTTCTACCCCCGAGAATCTTCAATCCTTGAAAACCACCCGCCAACGCAGGAGCTCGCGGCCGCGCGCCACGACGCCGCGCGCGCGTCCGCGGCAGCGGCGGCCGCGCAGCGCGCCATTGTTGACGCGGCAGAGGACCGCCACCGGCTGGAGTTCCGGTACCAGCAGTCGGTCGAGGCGCTGGAGGAGCAGGTGTGGGGGGGGGGGGCAGCTGCTGCCTGGCTTCTGTGATGGTTTTATGACGCGTTTTTGTTATGGTGTAGGGGGGGCTGCCTGGTGTTGCGGCACCAGCGGTCGATCGAGGCGCTACGAGGAGCAGGTTTGCGGGTGTGGGGTCGGAGGAGGGCACTTGCCACTGCCTAGTTTCGGGGGCCGGGGGCTCAGGTTTTGCGATGTTTTAGCTGAGGCGCAACGAGCCCCCCTCCTTCAGTGTTTTTTCAATTGGAGGGTTAGCCGCCTACATATGGCGGTTTCTGAGCGGAAATAATTGATTTTTTTTTAGGGTTCCGCCCGATGACCTGCCGACGACCGCCCGATTTGTATATGCAGTTTTCTTTCGGGGGCCCAGCCTGTGCTGCCGGTGACTGGGCTGTAAAAATCGATGAATTGATATCAATTGAAGAAGCACTGCCCCTCCGACCCTGCCAACCACGTCGCAGGTGCGCGCCCTAACGCGCGAGCGCTGGGCAAAAGACATGGCCGCGGGCCCTGCAGGGGCGCTGCCGGCTGCGCCGCCGCAGCCGCTGCCGCCGCAGCAACAGTACCATCTGCTGCAGCAGTACCAGCAGCAGCAGTATCAGCAGCAGCAGCAGCCGTATCAGCAGCAGCAGCCGCAGCAGCAGCAGTATCAGCAGCAGCAGCAGGTGGGTGCTGTGCCTGCTTTGTCAGAAACTGTAGGGGGTGTTGAAATTCACTCGATCCCTGTTGAAATGCTGTTGAAACGACGCGTCGTTTCGACAGGGTTTCAACAGGGTGGCTGTGTTTATTCGACAGGGTCGTTTGATAGCTCTTTACGATCTCCATCTGGCGCGCTCGTCAGACTACCAATCCACTGGCTGGGCTTAGCTGTGCTCAAGGTCGAATTACAGCCGGAATACAGCCAAATGGCTGTGTAGAGCCGAAAAGGAAATCACTGACCGCGACCCACCCCACCCGCACCCCGGCCAGTGGTTCCGCTGAGGATCTTGGGGAAATGTCGGCTCAACCCGGACCTCACGCTCATTCCGCCAATGTCAACCCGACCGAGGCGATGTTTTGAGGGGAAAGTGTGGAAATGCGATTTTCACACTTTTACCGGGCCCAATCTCAACCCGACTCGCCAGCCCGAATCGGGAAATCTCAATCCGCAATTGCACATTGTCAGGTTGCGGGTTGGCTAACGGAAACACTGACCCCGGCCCTCACCCCTACACATGCTTACGGTGCGCAGCGCTCAAGCGCAACTGGAAACAGCGGCGGCGGCGGTGCGTCGCAAGCGGCGCCCGGCGGGGGTGGCGACGGCAGCACGCAGCCGCTCGGGCGGCGGCGGTTGTCCGGGTCTGTGCTCGCGCAGCTGCTCGGCAGCCCCCTGACCGCTGGGACAGTGCCGGCAGCTGTGCACGCGCATGCGGCGAGCCCAGGCCCTGGCAGCGTGGGAGTCCCGGGATCTGGCTATGGCGCGCTTGTCAGCAGCGCCAGCACGTCGCTGGTGGGGTCATCGCCCTCGCCGTCGCAAACGCAGCGCGGCACGGTCGACGGCTACGTCCCCTCCTCGTCACTGCAGCAGCTGCGCAGCTCACTGCGTGGGAGCAGTGCCGCCGCGGCTGCGGGCGCCGCAGCTGCGTCTGCCAGGTCTGACGATTACGAGGTGACGCCCACGCCAATGCCGCACCTGGAGCAGCTGCTCAAGCTGGGCAGCCTGGTGCTGCCTGGGAGCAGCGAGAGGCTGTGACAGCCACTGTAGACATACATGCATGTGCCACAATAACGATGATGATGAGAGTTTTACAATCCACTTCTGGCGGTCACACGTACGGTTCCAAAGCTCCAGTGGGACTTAGAGAAACAAGGCTCAAGGCCCACAAAAGGTCAAGCTACAAGTAGCCCACGGTAACGCCATCCACACTTGGTGGCGGGCGCCAAGCAAGCAGCACCACTGTGCAGGCTGCACACCCAGCCCCTCAAATGGCCAGAGGGCGGACCCAAGGTATAAAACCATGAAGGGACCAAAAAGCCCTCCCCCAGACCACCGGAAGCGGGGCTAGTAGCACACCCGCCGCAGCACTCTACTCAGCGACCACACCGCACCCGCCACCGCACGCGTGTGGCGCCACCTCCCCTTCAAAAAACACCCCCAGAGGGAATGCCATCTAGCAAGCAGGTGCAGGCACCCGCTCGCCGTCAACGACGAGGCGCGCGCGGTGGAACTGCGCCCGCTTCCCCGCAACCTTGGCGGCGAGGAAAGCGGGCCACAGCGCCTGGTGCTGCGCCTCCTCGCGGTCACTGAGGACGTCGAAGACTGCAGTCGAGTCCACGCAGCGGCGCAGCTCATGGCGCCAGCGCACGACAGTGTCGGCCACGGCGTCAGACGCCACGGTGAAGAGCACACGCAGCACACCGCCCCCGCGTGGCTCCACGCCGATGCCCCCGACGGCAGGCTTGGCGTTGAGGAGCGACGCGGACACGACGCCACCATCAGCCGGCTCCCGCCGGCCGGTGCCGCCGTAGAGGAAGCGCACGACATCCGTAGCCAGGCGGACGGGCAGGCTGGTGCCGTCCTCGGCAGCTGCAGCGATCCGCTCCGCCGCCGCCGCCGTCGCCTCCTCTTCATCCATCCGCCTGCCACCGCCCGCGAGGAACCAGTTGGCGCCGCGTGCCACCGGGATGGACAGCACGAAGCTGCGGCGCAGCGACGTGTCGCCCACACGCGCAGGCAGCCCCCCCCGGCGGGAGGGGCCGCGCGCAGATGCGGCACGCGTGGCGCCCGACGCAGGCCGCTCCGTCGCCGCCCCCCCCCCCGCCGACGCCACAGGGGCGGCAGCAGCAGCGGGCCGGGCAGGCTGAGCAGAGCCTCGGCAGCAGGCGCAGCGCGGGGCGCCGCACTTTGGGCCGCATGGCCGGCCCGCGAACGGGCGGGCTCTGCATGCGGCATCTGCATGGGCGCCCCAGGGACGCGGCTCACCAGGAGGCTCACCCCATCCACCAGGGACGCAATCTGTTGCGCCTGCGCCTGCACCACAGCGAGCACCCCCGCAAGGGCACCGCTGTGGCCGGCGTCGGCAACCTGTGGCGCGCCCACCTGCGTCGGCGCATTCTGTGGCTGGGCGCGCGCCCTCGCCTCCCTGTCCAGCAGCCCCCCTACCAGGCGTCTGATGTCTGCCTGCCCCGCGCGGAGGGCGCGGAGGGCGTCTGTGGTGTCGGCCGAGGCCGAGATGTGGTTGCTGGCGTCGCCATGCAGGTGTTGCGCAGCCTCCGCGTATGTGGCTGCCCCCCGCGCCCCATGGAGCGCCGAAAGCTGTGTCTGTGTCGCATCCACGCACGCGCGGTGGCGTGGCGGGGAGTCTGAGCCGGGGGAGCCGCTGCTCACTGGTGATTCTGTGGTGGTGGCCGCGCGGGCGACGAGCGCGCCGGCGGCTGCACTGTGTTTGCGCGCCTTAAAGCGCGTCATGAGTCATGGGTCAGGTAATAACGTGTGTAACCAAGAGCGTCCTGCATGTTTGTAGAATGTAGTGCCGCCAGCAAGAGTCGGTCGAGCCGCGTAGGACACGCTCGTTGTGCGTGGCCGACCGGGTGCCCGCGCTCAGCAAGGGCCCTCTACCAGCACCGCCACCTGTGCCTGCGTGGGTACGGCCGGGGAGCGGTGCGCAGCCGTGCGCACGTGCGTGACGCGTAGGCAGCAGGCGCGGCCGTGCAGTCGCGCACATGCCACCATCGAGCGTCTGGCGCGCACCCACAGTTCGGGGGCGAGGCGACGCGCCGGGCCGTGTCCCAGTTGTAGGCACACGCACACGGACGCGGGGAGGGCGAGGGCGCGCCGCTCCAGCCGGTCCACCCGGCCGCTCCAGCCGCTCCACCCGGCAGCACGCAGGAGCCTCGGGCGTGGTCCCAGCAGATCCTCCACACACGCGATGGTGGCCTGGTGGGCAGACATCTGGTGGGAGTGGCAGTAGTAGTGGCATGGCATGCGTCCATGCGCCCATGTGGCGGAAACGCAACATCCATGGACGACCATGGCGGGCACCGTGGGGCGTGCAGCGTGCAGCGCGCCGTGTGAGCACGCAATGCGCTCGTCCAGGATGGCGGGTGCAGCGTAGCACTTGGCGCATGACCCTGACTCATGCCTTCGAGGCATGCATGCGTCCGCCTCGCGTCAGCAACCGCACCGCTGGCAGCGCCAGGGCGTCGCCAACTACCTCCACGCTGTGGAGTTTGTTACCCCACGCAGAGCAGCGCACGTGGTCGCACGCACGCGGTCGGCACGCATGCTGTGGCATTGGCGACGCCCGCCAAGCTCTTCTTCCCCCGTAATTCTGCCACGCTGCTCGCCACCGCCTCGCTTCACCCAAGGGCGCTCTCCATGGCGGCATCGTGAAGCACTCCCGCGGGGGAGCGGGGGTGGGGGGCCGCTGTGGTGGCCGCGAGGGCTGGAGACCAGGGCCAGGGGATTTTCCCCTGGATTTCCAGGTCAAGGTTGGCCAGTTCGCCAGCGAACTATTCGCCGGAATTAAAGCCAGGGAAATCTCTCAATTGATTCTTTATTTGCCAATTAATTACTTCTCAACTCAGATGCCTGTCAGACGCCAGGGCATTGAAGCCAGCGAAGTGCCAATGAATTGATCGTCAAGTAATTGTTAACTGAGAAGCCAGGGAATAATTCCCCACAATTAAAGCCAGGGAAATCTAAATTAATTGGTCATTAATTAATTGTTAAATCAGTTGCCAGGAAATAATTACCCGGCTGTCCCGGCCGGGGCAGCGCTGCGGGCTCGGCCGCGCCCCGCGCCCTCGCCGCTGCATCATGGCATCCCGCAGCTCCGCGGCCGCAGCCCACTGCCATCGCCGCCTTGCCGGGTGCTGGGTTCGACCGCACTGTGGACAGCCACGCTGCCGCTCCTGAGTCAGCCGCCGCTTGAAACTTGGCCACCAATCGAGGTAGTCGAGGTAGTCGAGCTAGTCGAGGTAGTCGAGCTTGTCGAGCTTGTCGGCGGCAGAGGCCTCAACCTCTTCGGCTGCCAGTCCTTGGCCCCAAACTCTTGCCAAAGGGTACAGCCGTCGGCTCCCGTCGCAGCCCCGCCTGCTCTGATGCTGCCGGGATGAGGTGCAGCACCACTGGCCGGTGGTCTCATCAGCCAGGGGGCGACACCTCTGCCCGGCACGTGATACCTCCGCCCTGGTCGACCGTGCTGCGCCGTGACTGCAACTGCGTGGGTGAGACCCCCACCAGATGCAGCGACGCGCGTCCGCTGCCAACAGGCGCGCCAGAGCCAGAGCCAGGGACTCCCCCGCTGCCAGGACCCACGCCCGCTGTGTGCGCGTGCACAGGCCGTGCGGTGGTGCGCGGTGCACCAGCCGCCGATGCTGCCTCGGTAGGCAGGGGGCTGCCAAGCAGCTGCGCGAGCCACCCGGAATCTGACGACGGCCGCCGCCGGAGCGGCTGCGTGCTGCTGCCGCCGCCACCACGGCCAGGTGCCGCCAACGCCGTCGCACGTGCACCATCGTGGCTGCACCGAGTCAGCGACGCGCCGTCGCTGCCGTTGCCGTCAGATGTGCTTGCAATTGAGCGCTGAACACAAAGGCGATGTGCCGCTCAGCATCTGGCTAGTGGAGCACCGCTTGGTTCCGTGGTCTGGGTCTAGTCCGCCGCAGAAGTGAGTGGTCCCGTAGGCCCCTGAGATGGGGAGCAAGAGGTCGCTGGCTGTGGTGGTGATGGTGCTCACGTGTGGGTATGGTGTGCGTGTGTGTGGGGGGGGGGGGGCAGCACACATGTTTGCAAGCAGCCCCGTTTGTCCCAACCCACCTCTCTCCACCACACCACCACCACCACCACCATGTACACACACAAACAACAAATGCTGCCATGCGCAAAGGCGTCGCTCATGCCGGGCTCACACACACATTCACACACACACACACACACACACACACACATACATACACACACCTTGCCCTTGCCACATTCTGACATCCTCAAGCACACACATCCCCCTCTCTTCTGGCACCGCTTCAGGTTCCTAGTCCTCACAACCAGCATTGTAAATGGCACGACGCTGCTCCAGACGCTCATTGACCCCATCGCACAAGCGGTTGGTGACTGCATAAGGCTTACACGAAGTTGGTCCTTCGACTGATGTTACTGGTTGTTGTATGAAAACGTGGTGTGACAGATGGCCGCCTTCTCCCCGTCCTCCCCGCATCAGCTCAGGTCGTGTGTGGCGTATTTGCATCCAAATTAATCGCACTGGGGCTGAGCGAGTCAATGCACTTGCCGTGCGGCCTTGCTCCTCCGACGACCTTTTGTTTGAGCTGTGAGTGTGGCCGTGGCTGGATCGCGGCAGCCAGTGCGCAAAGTGTGTCCCTTCCACAGCCCCCTATAGTGTTACCCCGGGGTTACACTCTACACCCACAGTGTAATGGCTTTGTTAAAAGGCAATACGATTTGCGCAAATTTGTATTGCCTTTTAACAAAGCCATTACACTGTGGGTGTAGAGTGTAACCCCGGGGTAACACTACAGGGGGCTGTGGTAGGGTGTCCTGAGCGATGCCAAGTGCGCAAGGGGGCGATCGCAACCGTTTCCAGCGCAGAGTCTTAAACGTCGCTCTGCCAGCCGCCTCAGCCATGCCCAATGTGACACCCCCCTGCGCCCACTCTGCACGGCGTCGCTGGCTGGCGTGACAAGCCTCGCCATCTGCGCGCATGAACACTGGCTTCATCGGCAACCGAGGTACAGCAGGCACATTTTTGCCTCACATGACCTACGTTATCAGCCAGAATGATCAGTCAGCATGGCAGGGCGGCATAGCAAGACAAATGATGTTGTGCATGCAGCCGGCTGGCACCCGTAGCTCTTCCCAGTATTTTCCAAGCCGCGTGGACAACGCACGTACGCCTCAGCCACCGCTACCGCCTGTTGGCCGATACCTAGAAATGACCATGTGCATCCAGCTGTGGATGCCATAGTACTTGGAGCTGTGGGCATGATGTGGGCGTAGAGTGGATCCTCCCGACTAGAAGGTGACAAGGTCGGACTCCCTCGACGCATCCAACGCATTCCGCCAAAGCTGAAGGACTGCGCACACGCCACGAACCTGTCTGGCGGCTGCATCTCGCTCGAGGTAGCCGTTCACTTGAATCGCGACTTCTCCCCCCAGCCCGCCCCCGTCCCCAACGGCCCACTGCCACCATAGGGAAAAGGCTTGATGTCGGCGCGCGGTCGTTGGGGAGGGTGGCGGCGCCATGCAAGCGTTCTTTGCATTTTGGGTCGCGGACAACGACTTCTCCCCTATCTCGTGCACGCAGGTTCAGCGACCCACAATCGCGTGAGCAGCACGTACGCGGGACACTCAGAGCTTAGTGCGAGGTGAGAGGGAGGTGGGAGCCACCCACGTGGACCAGCGGGAAGAGCATGCCATGCCATGCCATGCCAGCGGCGCAGCTTTCGCTGGCGCTGGTACGCCTCACGCCAGTCAGCGCCGTGCCACGCCGTGCCATGCTGCTGACTTGCCACGCCATACCACGCCACGCCATGCCACGCCGTGCCACGCTTGCGTGCATGGCGTGCGCCGGACGTTGGACGTTACGCCAATGCACATGTATCCATGCTGCCTGCATCTTGACCCCGGCAATCCTCCTCTGCAGGCGCGTTCAAGCACATCATGGTGAAGGAAGGCGAGGAGAGCAAGTTCATCAAGCTGAAGAAGGCCCACGCCAAGGCGATGGTTAGCGGCCTGGTCACCGTTTACGAGGCGCTGAACGGCGCTAAGCACCGCGTGATGATGGAGGTGCACGTAGACCGGGCCACCGCGTCAAATGGACGGCAGCTAGTGGGCGCGGAGTTGGTGGGTGCATGAGAGCATATAGCCAAGCCATGCATACGTGCCTGTACCTGAGTGTTCCTGCTGTTGCTGCTGCTGGTGTTTAATCCCCAATCCAACCCGTGTGTTGCAGATGTCGATGAACACGTATGGAGACTCCTACCGCTTTGACTTTGGCATTGTCGGCCACCCGCTGCGCACCTACTTCAAGGAGGCGACGCATACGAGCCACCGCAAGCCCAGCTACAAGGACGGCATCCTGGTCTTCGACCTGATCGTGCCCGAGGGCTTCCGTGCGAAGGACGAGCCTTTCATCTTCGTGGCACAGCCCTACGTGTACAAGGACGTGCAGCCGAGGGTGGGGAAGGGCGTGGACGGCGCGGGCCACGAGGTGAGCAGGCCACGAGGTGTGGCAGCGGCAGTCAGAAAAGGCAGTGGGCATGGCAAATCCTGACGCACACACGCACCCACAACATGTACTCACACGCACTCTCGCACACGCGCGCATACACTCACAGGGGGCGCCAGCCGAGGTTGACGGCAGCGATGAGCACACCACAGGCCCTTTTGAGCCTGCGGTCAAGCCCGACGCGGAGAGCCCTCCCGGCCTCACCTTCACGCAGCTCCTTTTGGGGCACGTCGGGCAGGTGGGCAGGGGGTGAGCGCGGGGCGGCGGCAGTAAACACCAACCGACGCCAAACACAAACACACGCAGCCAGACACACAGACACACGCAGATGCACACGCACACACACACACACACACACACATACGCACTCATCTGCTGTGGACCACTCCCTCTCCTCCCTCCCAATATGACTGCAGGGATCGCAGCACCTTTCAAGCTTCCCCTCTCCTGATGCTGCACCTGACCACTACTCCCTCTCCTCCCTCCCACCACTCTGATGACCGCAGGGCTCCCAGCAGATATCCAGCTTCCCCTCTTGTGATGAGTGATCGCAGCTGACCACTACTCCCCTCTCTTGATGCTGCAGCTGTCCACTGCTCCCTCTCCACCCTCCCACCAATCTGATGACCGCAGGGCTCTCCCTCAGGACGTGATATTGAGGCGGCCGATCAAACAATACTATTCTCCTCTGAACGGCACTCACTCTCCTCCCTCCCATCACTCTAATGAACGCAGGACCAGGCGGCTTTGGCGGCGGGCCGGGCGGACAGCGTGCTGGCGAGCGTGGAGGAGGGCGGTGACGCGGACAACAAGCTGCGCTGGGAGGAGGAGGGCCGTGCGCTGGCGTACGACCTGCTCTGCATGGTGAGTGCGTGCTGTGTCCGTTGGCAGCAAAATATCAACATGAAAACACGCACACGCACATACCTCCCCCCCCACACAAACACGCACGCACAGGCGTACGTCGTGGGTGAGCGTGTGGCGGCGGCAGTCAACACCAACCAATGCCACACACAAACACACGTAGCCCGGCACACGCACACATACACACACAGACGCACACACACAACACATACACACGCATCCGCTGTCCACAACTCCCTCTCCTGCAGCTGCCGAGGACGGCACCAGCCTGCCCGTCCGCCTGGCTACGGATGTCGTGCGCTTCCTCTACGGCGGCACCGGCCGGCGGGAGCCGGCTGATGGTGGCGTCGTGTCCGCGTCGCTCCTCAACGCCAAGCCTGCCGTCGGGGGCATCGGCGTGGAGCCACGCGGGGGCGGTGTGCTGCGTGTGCTCTTCACCGTGGCGTCTGACGCCGTGGCCGACACTGTCGTGCGCTGGCGCCACGAGCTGCGCCGCTGCGTGGACTCGACTGCAGTCTTCGACGTCCTCAGTGACCGCGAGGAGGCGCAGCACCAGGCGCTGTGGCCCGCTTTCCTCGCCGCCAAGGTTGCGGGGAAGCGGGCGCAGTTCCACCGCGCGCGCCTCGTCGTTGACGGCGAGCGGGTGCCTGCACCTGCTTGCTAGATGGCATTCCCTCTGGGGGTGTTTTTGAAGGGGAGGTGGCGCCACACGCGTGCGGTGGCGGGTGCGGTGTGGTCGCTGAGTAGAGTGCTGCGGCGGGGTGCTACTAGCCCCGCTTCCGGTGGTCTGGGGGAGGGCTTTTTGGTCCCTTCATGGTTTTATACCTTGGGTCCGCCCTCTGGCCATTTGAGGGGCTGGGTGTGCAGCCTGCACAGTGGTGCTGCTTGCTTGGCGCCCGCCACCAAGTGTGGATGGCGTTACCGTGGGCTACTTGTAGCTTGACCTTTTGTGGGCCTTGAGCCTTGTTTCTCTAAGTCCCACTGGAGCTTTGGAACCGTACGTGTGTCCGCCAGAAGTGGATTTTAAAACTCTCATCATCATCCTCCCTCCTGTCACTCTGATGACCGCAAGGCTCCCAGCAGATATCCAGCTTCCCCTCTTGTGATGAGTGATCGCAGCTGACCACTACTACCCTCTCCTGATGCTGCAGCTGACCACTTCTCCCTCTCCTCCCTCCCACCACTCTGATGACTGCAGGGATCCCAGCTGATATCAAGCTTCTCCTCTTCTGATGCCGCAGCTGACCACTTCTCACTCTCGCCCCTCCCATCACTCTGATGAACGCAGGGCTCTCCCTCAGGGCGCGGTATTGAAGCGGCCGACCAAACAATACGATTCCCTCTGAATCGGCACTCACTCTCCTCCCTCCCACCACTCTGATGAACGCAGGACCAGACGGCATCGGCGTCGGGCCAGGCAAACCACGAGCTGGGCGGCGAGGTGGAGGGCGGTGGCGCGGACAGCGAGCCGAGCTGGGAGGAGGAGGAGGGCGACGCGCTGGCATACGACCTGCTCTTCATGGTGAGTGCGTGCTGTGTCCGTTGGCAGCAAATGATTAACATGAAAAACGCACACTTTCACACACTTTTACACACACACACACACACACACACACACACGCACGCGCACGCACACACACACACACGCACACACACACACACACTTACACACACACACACATACACACACACTCTCACACGCACACACCCACACACAAGACACCCACACACACCCACACACAAGACACCCACACAAACACGCACACATGCCTTCGCATACAAACACACACACACACACACACACAGGCACACGCACAAACATGCAAGTATGCCTGCACACGCACACACACACACACTCACACGCACAGGGACACGTCATGGGTATCGTGGAGGGCGGCGGCACCTACCTGTTCATTCTGAAGGCAGGCGTGCGCACCAGTGTGCAGGTGAATGCATCCAAAAACAACTTGGATCTTCAGGGGGGGCGAGTGGGGTCAACAACCCAAAATCCACCATCAGCTGAAATGCTTAAACTGAGACACGTTGGGCAGTTTTTTAAAACCATTCCCTCTATCGATGGGTCCATTAAGTGCATGTGCAACTCACAAAACATCACAGAATCACTTCAACAGACAGCCACATGCCCCGCTGCAGCCTCCCCCCCTCCCCCCCCCCCCCCGCACCTCCCTGCCTGTGCTGCTTGCTTGGCTGATATGGGTGGCGCTACTGTGGGTACATAATCTAAGTCATTGCTGATGTGCGCATAAGATATCTCATTTCTGCTGAGGCGGTCAGTTGGTGGCTACTGCCCCCCAAAAATGATTTTGGTTGGGCCAGAACTGAACTTGGGTCTAGGTGGTGGTGCTATGCGAGGGTGTCTCTCTGCCGGAACTTTGCTGATTACAGTGCCTAAACACCAATTCTTCCACCCTTGCTTTCACCCCAAAGCCTCCCTACAGGCTAACGATCGCTGGCGCAGGCAACGTCTTCCTTGTAGCTCCTCCTGCAATGGCGCACCTTGTGGCCTGTCTCAGAGAGACGCTGTAAACATTGGCCCGCCCCTGGTCAAAATGCCGGCTGACCCCCCCCGCCCTCCCCAATACTCCTCCCTACACTCACCCACCGACAGGTCACGGAGCTCTCCGAGGAACAGATATCAACATTGACGAATACTTCAAATCTGCAGGGGACTGAAGTCGTGCAACCCTGGACCCTCCCCGCAGGCCTCTGAGCCGGGCTCACCCGCGCTGGCCGCGGCGCTGATTGTGGAGGCGCAGCTGGAGGACATGATGGGCCACTACGACCAGTGGGTGGTGGAGGCTGACAACATGGTGCGTTCAGTGACACGCATCAAACGCACGCAAAAATCGACACACACACGCTACACAATCATTCCATTCCATTATGGTCAGGGTAAACCATGCCGGCGGCACTGTGTGGTCGTCGTCGGTTTAGCGTATCGAAATGCTTATGTATGCCGACGATTAGTGTTTGTTCTCGCATGAACCAGCTCAGTTGGCACTAATGCTGAAAATCCTTGACAAAGTTTCCTCTAGTTTTGGCATGCAAATCAACGCCGCCAAGACAGGAGTGATGATTTTGCCAGCAGATTTTGATGCGGATCTGACCGTGTTTGCGCTGACTGGTGGTGAAGTGAAGACCGTCTCTGCGTTCAAGTATCTAGGGAGTTGGATAACCTAGAGTGGTGGTGTGGAGAAGGACATCGGTGTGCGTGTCGGTCGCGCGCTGGGCGTGTTCGCGTCATTTGGTGAGATTTGGGCCAGCAAGAAGATGCAAGTGCAGTCTGAGATGCGGGTTTACAACACTTTCGTACTGCCCCACTTTCTGTGCGGCTGTGAAAAATGGGCCTCTACTTAAATACAACTGACTCGATTGGAGGTTGCCCACTCTAACTGCCTTTGCCGCATTCTGGGTGTGCGCCTGGTCGTACAGATTAACTTATATTCGGCAGGCGTGCGACACTGAACCAATTGAGAGCCTTGTGGCAAAGCGATCAATGCAGTGGCTAGGCCATGTGATGCGCATGCCGGCTTCTCGTCTTCCTCGTACAACTTTTGACTGCACAATGGATGTGGCTCGGCAGCAAGGCCGGCCTCCAGCCTCCCTCCGACACTATTTTCTCAAGCTACTGATTCAGCAGCTAGGCGAAACTAGTGGCACTCGTTCTGATTGGAAGAATTTTTCGGACACGGCGTTTGAGCGTGCTCAGGATAGGGTCGGGTGGAGAGCCGTGGTGTACGGTCCGGCTGCCCCTCGGGCACCGCCCCTCCACCTTGGCGGTAAAGTAGATTGGCAAGCGACACTTGGCCCCCTATCCCCTGGAAGCAGTTATGACCTATTTTGGAGGTGTCACACAATAGCTCTCCTTTTTGCTCTGGGACTACACGTTGGCAGGCAGCCGGCTGGTGGCTACCGCCCCTCACAAGTAATTGTTAGGGCCAGAACTGGACTTGGGTCTAGGCGGTGGTACTAGGACTAGAAGTAAGTCTTCGCTGGAAAGCCAATGTAACTGCAACTACGGTCATGGCATGGATACACTAAAATATCGATCATGAGGTCTGCACGAGGGCGTCTGTCGAAAGCTGGCGACCATTTGTCGCAATGGGACACACAATCACACACACATACACACACTGCACACACACACACACACAAACACACACACACACGCACACACACACTCGTGCACAGGCAGGGCACGCGGCGTTGGCAACCGTGTAGTTGCAGCTGCCACTGCTTTGAACGCGCGCGCGCACACACACACACACACATACACACACACACAACCTTAAACCCTCATCTCTCATCTCCTTTCTCCCATCTCCCATCTCATGCTGGGTCCGCTGGGCACGTACAAGTAAAACATCTTGAACATGTACGCTTACAAGTAAAGCGTTTTAAACATGACCGAGAATTCCTTTCTCGCATCCTTTCATCTATTTTTTAGGCTGTGTAGAAACCCCCAACTCGCCCTCACCAGGTTATGTTATTTGGGCACAAAAACGTTGGGAAGCTCGCTTGGGTGAACTGTCCGGGTGGGGCTCGCTTGCCATGGATGCGTATTAGCTGCGTGTTCTCAGGCAGACTTGGCTTGCTTGATCTGATCAAAGTGAGTCTTAAAAGCATCCCAGAACCGCTGGGAACTGAAGTGAAAATGCAATCTCGTAATGCATTATGCCGATAAGAGATGATGGCTCCGGCGTGGAGGCCCCCTGCGTCTGGTCACGGCACATATACAGCGCGGTGGTTGCTGGGAAGAGGGGGTTGGTGGCGGAGGGGTTGAGGGGCCGGGGAGATGAAGAGGGGCTGGTGGCGGATCAGGGGGGCGATGAATGTGCATGCCTGGCAGTTGTGTACATCGTGAACACCGCAGCACTTGAAAACTCACATTTTGTGCAACGTTTCAGCATCTGCGGGTGGACGTGGATGTTGCAAACACCTGTACAAGCCTCCTCACACCCGTGCCCGCTCGCTTGCAACAGGCGTCGGCAGCTAGGGACGAGCCCGTGTCCCAGGCGTACACTGTGAGCCGTGCATCGTGGCACATGTTCGCGATCATCACGCAGATGCTGGCGATGCAGATGCAGGCACAGCAGCAGCTGTAGGTGTCTGCAAGAGGAGCTGCCTGCAACGCAGCTGATGGAGTGGGCGGTGCCGTATGAGGATCACCGGCCAGACTGTGGCCAGACTCTGGCATGGCAGGGGGGTGCAAGATGAGATGCCAGGGTCCGCTGGCGCTGGGCAGCAACTCGCATGTGAGTGGCGACCTTTTCTTCAAGGGGGCATCCAAGGCGGGGTACTACGTGACTGGCGGAGAGGTGCAAACTGCGAGACCTGCAGTCTAAGCCTAGACATTATGTGAGGCTAGTGTGTCCGATCACCGGACTATGTTAGTGTGTCCAATTAGTGGACTGGTGCGGAAGCTGTCTGCATGCCTGGGGAAAGCATTGCGCGTGTACGAGTGTGACACGCCATGTAAGGCGTCCGACAGACTGTCACCTTGACCTCGCCTTCTCTCCTGAAACGGCATCAGGTCCCCCAGCCTCAGCTCCATTCGGTGGAGCGCGCGCTTCACCTCACCGCCTATGTCGTGGCCCACTGTGGGGTCCAACATGGTGGCCATCTCCTGTAGGTCGGTTGTAGGGTGTTGGTTCGGTGTTGGATAGTCGAGAGATGTGTACACTTGATCGTAAGTATGTAGGTTGTAGGTCGCGGGATCTGAACATAAGGGGCTCGCACCTCATCTTGCGAACAGCGTCCTTGCTCACTGTTGGGTCCTGCACTCTGGCCATCTCGTGAAAGTGTGCATGTGGGGGGGGGGGGGGGAGGTTATTGTTTTGATGCCAACAAAGACCTGGCCAACGGTGGAGTCAAGCCCAGCGGCCATCTCCCGCAAATGTTTGTGTGCGTTGTGTGTGTGTGTGTGTGTGTGGAGGGGGAGGAAGAGGGGGCGGGGGCTTACGCGCCATCTCACCAACTAAATCCTGACCCAGAGTCGGTTCAAGCACAGAACCAACTCCTACAGATGGGAAGAGGAGGTTCGTTGAGGGTTGTTGTTTTTTGGTGAGTTGTTGGCGGCCGCAGCTGATTAATAGGGACTGGGTGTAGGCATCCCCACAGTCGTGTCGAGCACAGTGGCTATCTTCAGACAGTGTGTGTGTGTGTGTGTGTGCATGTGTGTATGTGTGTGTGGGTATGTATGTGTGTGTGTGTGTGTGTTTGTGTCCGTATGTGTGTGCGCGTGTGTAGGTTGTTGGGGTTGCTCGTAGGTTGGGCGGTGTTCATATGTATTTGTTATTTAGTTGACCGTTGTAAGTATGTGTTAGTTTGGTTCATAGGCCGAGCACGGCTACCATCTCCTGCTAGTGTAACCAGCTGCGAGAGCGCCAGGGAACGCACTCCCGTATTCAGTTGGCCAAGGGTTTCGTACCCACATTTAAGACCAGCTGCCAGAGCGCCAGGGCATGCACTCCCGCATTCAGTTGGCTAGGGGGCTTATACCCACATTTAAGACCAGCTGCCAGAGCGCCGGGGCACGCACTCCCGCATTCAGTTGGCTAAGGGGATCGTACTCGCATTTAAGACCAGCTGTCAGAGCGCCAGGGCACGCACTCCCGCATTCAGTTGGTCAAGGGTCTCGTACCCACATTTAAGACCGGCTACCAGAGTGCCACTGCACGCACTCCCGCATTCAGTTGGCTAGGGGGCTCATACCCACATGTAAGACCAGCTGCCAGAGCGCCAGGGCACGCACTCCCGCATTCAGTTGGCTAGGGGGCTTGTACCCACATTTAAGACCAGCTGCCAGAGCCCCGGGGCACGCACCCCGCATTCAGTTGGCTAAGTGGCTCGTACTCCCATTTAAGACCAGCTGTCAGAGCGCCAGGGCACGCACTCCCGCATTCAGATGGCTTAGGGGCTCGTACCCCGATTTAAGACCAGCTGTCAGAGCGCCAGGGCACGCACTCCCGCATTCAGTTGGCCAAGGGTCTCGCACCCACATTTAAGACCGGCTGCCAGAGTGCCACGGCACGCACTCCCGCATTCAGTTGGCTAGGGGGCTTATACCGACATTTAAGACCAGCTGCCAGAGCGCCAGGGCACGCACTCCCGCATTCAGTTGGCTAAGGGGCTCGTACTCCCATTTAAGACCAGCTGTCAGAGCGCCAGGGCACGCACTCCCGCATTCAGTGGGCTAAGGGGCTCGTACCCCCATTTAAGACCAGCTGTCAGAACGCTTGGGCACGCAATCCCGCATTCAGTTGGCTGAGGGGCTCGTACCTTCATTTAAGACCAGCTGCCAGAGCGCCAGGGCACGCACTCCCGCATTCAGTTGGCCAAGGGGCTCGTACCCACATTTAAGACCGGCTGCCAAAGTGTCGGGGCACGCACTCCCGCATTCAGTTGGCTAGGGGGCTTATACCCACATTAAAGACCAGCTGCCAGAGCGCCAGGGCACGCACTCCCGCATTCAGTTGGCGAAGGTGCTCGAACCCCCATTTAAGACCAGCTGCCAGAGCGCCGATTAACGGAGGCGCGTTCTCGTCGCCGAGCCCTGGACCCAGCAATGCGGCGCTGCTGGTGACGAGGATCTCCGTGCCGCTGACGAGCGGGGTAAAATACGACTGGCCCGGCTTCTGCTAGACTGCCCCTCGGTGGAACACTTCAGGAGCGACTTGCCCGGCGCTGCCATGGCTTGGCGAGTAGCCGCGGCGCTGCCGCGGCCCGTGCTGGGAGACCGCCCTTATCCTCCCTCCATGCAGGACGCCATGCGGCACCGATCTCGACGAGTTGATCAACGAGCGGAGGAGCTGGCGCCCGTCAATGCATGCTGGACATTGGTCAAGATGGCTGCCCGTGGAGGCGGGCTACCATTACGGCTTCAGCGGTGGCGACCGCCGAGGCAACACAGGGTAAATCCGCTTCACCAATCGCAGCGTTCGTCACCGCGCTCATCCTCGGGGTCGCTCGTCTGCCGGTGACTGGCATTGGAAGGTCTTCAGGCAGCCTCCATGATAACTCTGTCGTCCATGCCCCCCTGGAGGGTGGGACCTGGCCATGCATGAGGCATGGGGTGCCGGCTGAGCCCCATGCAAACGAGAGCTGGACAGCCATGCACTGCCAGGCGGGGACCGTTCCAGTCAGCGCCAGTCGGCTCTGCCGGCTTGACTGGCCACAAGGCCACTACTGTGACTTGAGGAAGGTCCTCTCCTATATGCTCCTTGCCAGACATGTCTCTCAGAGACCGCTGTTTGGGGTAGTCTAGCCGGCGGGAGCGGTAGTCTATCGGCCGGGAGCCGGCGGTACTCTAGTACTTAAGTGTGCTGGAGTATCGGCGGGTGTCTTTAGTAGAAGAGTAGCCTGCTTAGCTGGAAACCCCGTGTTACTGTTACTGTTACTGCCAGAGCGCCAGGGCACGCACTCCCGCATTCAGTTGGCTAAGGGGCTCGTGCTCCCATTTAAGACCAGCTTCCAGAGCGCTAGGGCGCGCACTCCCGCATTCAGTTGGCTAAGGGGCTCGTGCTCCCATTTACGACCAGCTGTCAGAGCGTCAGGGCACGCACTCCCGCATTCAGTTGGCTAAGGAGCTCGTGCTCCCATTTGAGACCAGCTGCCAGAGTGCCAGGGCACGCACTCCCGCATTCAGTCAGCTATGGGGCTCGTGCTCCCATTTACGACCAGCTGTCAGAGCGTCAGGGCACGCACTCCCGCATTCAGTTGGCTAAGGAGCTCGTACCCCCATTTCAGACCAGCTACCAGAGCGCCAGGGCACGCACTCCCGCATTCAGTTGGCTAAGGAGCTCGTACTCCCATTTAAGACCAGCTGCCAGAGCGCCAGGGCACGCACTCTCGCTTTCAGTTGGTTAAGGGGCTCGTGCTCCCATTTAAGACCAGCTGTCAGAGCGCCAGGGCACGCACTCCCGCATTCAGTTGACTAAGGGGCTCGTACCCCCATTTAAGACCAGCTGCCAGAGCGCCAGGGCACGCACTCCCGCATTCAGTTTGCCAAAGGGCTCGTGCCTCCATTTAAGACCAGCTGCCAGAGCGCCAGGGCACGCATTCCCGTATTCAGTTTGTACCCCCATTTAAGCCCGGATGCCAGAGTGCCAGGGCACGCACTCCCGCATTCAGTTGGCTAAGGGGCTCGTTCCCCGATTCAAGGCCAAAGGCATCATTTGGCACACCATGCACCCTGCAATGCCTGCGTCTCCAGTTGCGTTCCCGGCCAGATTGCCCTCCCCTGGATGTTTTCTTTCTCAAACGAATCATAAATCGCTGTCGTCAGAATAGCGTCAGCGGTTCTGAGCGAGCGTAGGCACGGAGGGAGGATGGTTTCAAGTTCGAGTTGTGTCGCACTTTTGCCTTGCCACATTTTGCGGTGTGGACCCCCGACGCTGATACTCCGGCAGGGGCCATCTTAAATCACCCCCCTGCGCTAGGCTGGCTTGTTCGGTCAGTCAGAGACAACAGGTCCTGCGCTTGACAGCATTACAGTGTGCCGCGGCCGCGGAGCTGCGGGATGCCACGATGCAGCGGCGAGGGCGCGGGGCGCGGCCGAGCCCGCAGCGCTGCCCCGGCCGGGGCAGCCGGGAAATTATTTAATTGATTATTTCTGGCAACTGAGTTAACAATTAATTAATTACCAATCAACTTAGATTTCCCTGGCTTTAATTGCGGAGATTGTTCCCTGGCTTCTTCTGAGTTTTTAATAATTAATTGGCGATCAATTCATTATCACTTCGCTGGCTTCAATGCCCTGGCGTCTGATAGGCGTCTGAGTTGAGAATTAATTAATTGGTAATTAAAGAATTAATTGAGAGCTTTTCCTGGTTTTAATTCCGGTTTAACTCGCTGGGTTTAATTCCGGTTTAATTCGCTGGCGAACTGGGCAACCTTGACCTGGAAATCCAGGGGGAAATCCCGTGGCCCTGGTCCCCAGCCCTGGCGGCCACCACAGCGGCCCCCCACCCCCGATCCCCCGTGGGAGTGCTCCACGATGCCGCCATGGAGAGCGCCCTTGGGTTTAGCGAGGCGGTGGCGAGCAGCGTGGCAAGAACGGGGGAAGAAGATATTGGCGGGCGTCGCCAACGCCACAGCATGCATGTCCAGACCGCGTGCGTGCGACCAAGCGTTCTGCGCTGCGTTGGGGACCAACGTCCACAGCGCGGTGGTGGTCGGCGACGCCCCGGTGGTGCCAGCGGTGCGGTTGCTGACGCGAGGCGGACGCATGGGTCCTCGAAGGCATGGGTCAGGGTGGCGCGTGCGCCAAGTACTACGCTGCACCCGCCAGTCAGGACGAGCGCATTGCGTGCCCACACGGCATGCTGCACGCCGAACGCGGCACGGTGCTCGCCAGCGTCGTCCATGGATGTTGCGTTTCCGCCACATGGACGCATGGACGCATGCCATGCCACTACTGCTGCCCCACTGCCACCAGATGTCTGCCCACCAGGCCACCATCGCGTTTGTGGAGTATCTGCTGGCCCCACGCCATCTATGGCCCCACGCCCGTGGCCCCTCACTGCCGTAGCTGCACCTGGGCGGTGCGGGCGCGAGCCCACAAGGGGCCTGCGTGTGGTGAGTGGCGGCACTTCACTTCTTCGAGGTCAGCCCTGCGTTTGCGCCCAAACAGTGGACGGCACGCAAGCTGGCCAAGTGGCTGTGCCTTATGCGCGCACATGAGCTGGGATGACTGAGCTACGAGGGCGACTGCAGGCCGCGGCTGGTGGTGTCCACCACGAGCCTGGCGCCGCCCGTCCGCCCCCGGCGACTCGCCTGTGGTCGGCTGGAGTGGCTGCAGTCCCGTCGGCGTGCCCTCGCCGCATCTGTATGCGTGTGCCCCTCCCAGGCGCCGCTTCCTCGTGGCTGCCTACAACTGGGACACGGCCCGGCGCGTCGCCTCGCCCCCGAACTGCGGGCGTGCGCCAGAAGCTCGATGGCGGCACGTGCACAGCGACTGCCACGGCCGAGCTCGCTGCCACCCACGTGCCTGTGCTCGGGCAATGCAGGGGCTGCGCGTCTGCAGTGCTCCCCGCGTGTAATGCACACGCAACGCCTACGCCTGCGAGATGTGCTCCCCCCCCCACCCCCAACACCCAAATCCGCACCGCCAATGAAACGAAGCACCCGGGGGGCAGGTGGTGACAGAGTGGTGCCACCCCCGTCACAGTCAATGTCTCTGCCGTCTGCGGGAGATCCAGGGGCTGGGTATTGGCCGATCCACCAAACGTGCCAACACCGGCGCTAACACAAGATGGCCGTATTGAAAGGAGTTAATGGCGAGGGTCTGATGAGGAGGACTCTGCAGACATGTTTGCAGTTACACAAATTATTCTCCAGTGTTGCGCAAGACTAAGGTTTGCTGCGGAGCAACAGCGGTTGCGTGCAGATGCCAGTTTGTTGTATATGCACGTCGCCACATCATGTCTACCCTGCACACCCCCCTGACACCCCCCTCTCCCCTCATGCTCACTACGCGTGCGTGACGTGCACGCCCGATCCCGCCAGCGACACTGACACGCGTGCACCGGCCATGGCCTTCATCCCCGCCATGACCTCTGGACCAAAGCACGCGGCCATGACCACGCCCATGTTGCGCGCGCGCACCGCCGAGTGGCTCAGCACGTCGGGGCAGTCGCCGCTCGTGAGCAGCGCGACCGTGCCCTCCGGCACCTCCTCGTGCCCACCAACCGTGTCGACCACGAGCACAGTCGGCTCAGGCCACGTCTCATACTGCGTGCGTGTTTGGGTGTGTGTGTGTGTGTGTGTGTCTGTGTCTATCGTTGACCAACTAGGAGCTCCGCCCAGTGGCTTTCCCCGGATCGCCCAAAGCAGCTATCTCAGGACATCTGCTGGGATTGAGAACCTTGAGCAGAGTGCCGCCCCCACATCCGCCCCACGCCAACACGGTAGAGACCCTCTAGCGAGACATGTAGCCTAATTAGGCCTTTACTCACGCCCCGGGGTCCTTCGGGGTCCTTCGGGGTCCTTCCAGAGTCGGCAGACCCGCTTCTGATGACCCCCCCCCCACACACACACACGAACCTGCACGTTCTCGAGCGATTCAATCACACGCACGACGCCGACGGCGGGCGACCCAGAGTCGGCAGACCCGCGTCTGATGACCACGCCCCCCCCCCAACACCACACACACACACACACACACACACACACACACACACACACGCACGCACACCTGCACGTTCTCGAGCATTTCAATCACACGCACAACGCCGACGGCGGGCGACCCAGAGTCGGCAAACCCGCGTCTGATGACCACGCCCCACCACCACACACACACACACAAACACACACACAAACACACACACACCCCTGCACGTTCTCAAGCGATTCAATCAAACGCACGACGCCGACGGCGGGCGACCCAGAGTCGGCAGACCCGCGTCTGATGACCACGCCCCCCCACCAAACACACACAAACACACACCTGCACGTTCTCGAGCGATTCAATCAAACGCACGACGCCGACGGCGGGCGACCCAGAGTCGGCAGACCCGCGTCTGATGACCACGCCCCCCCCCCCACACCACACACACACACACACACCTGCATGTTCTCGAGCGATTCAATCACACGCACGACGCCGACGGCGGGCGACCCAGAGTCGGCAGACCCACGTCTGATGACCACGCCCCCCCACCACACACACACACACCTGCACGTTCTCGAGCGATTCAATCAAACGCAAGACGCCGACGGCGGGCGACCCAGAGTCGGCAGACCTGCGTCTGATGACCCCCCCCCCCACCACACACACACACACACACACACACACACACGCACGCACACCTGCACGTTGTCGAGCGATTTAATCACACG